>PVHP010001483.1:0-107933 GCA_004024765.1 Zapus hudsonius | reverse complement strand
TTCTTCTTCTTCTTCTTCTTCTTCTTCTTCTTCTTCTTCTTCTTCTTCTTCTTCTTCTTCTTCTTCTTCTTCTTCTTCTTCTTCTTCTTCTTCTTCTTCTTCTTCTTCTTCTTCTTCTTCTTCTTCTTCTTCTTCTTCTTCTTCTTCTTCTTCTTCTTCTTCTTCTTCTTCTTCTTCTTCTTCTTCTTCTTCTTCTTCTGTCAAACAGAGCAAAAATGTATTGAAATCTTAAGAGAAGGAAAGAAGGCAGAGCTCCTGTGAGTCCTTAAGAAAGCTGTCCACTTCTGGCTGCCTAGACCGTTCATTCCCCAGGGAGGAGAGGTTCTCATTCAAAGCTTAAGAGAAGAAAAGAAGGGAAACCTCCTACAAAATGGGGGGCCCCAGGCAGCTAATCCTGAAGGTTTGCCTTTTTAAAAAGTGTATTTATTTACTTGAAGTGTATGTGTGTGTCTGTCTGTCTGTCTGTGTGGGCACAGCAGGGCCTCTTGCTACTGCAAATGAACACCCTTGCACTACTCTTGTGTCCATCTTACCTGCGTGCCTTGGGAACTGAGCTCTGCAGGCTTTGCAGGCAAGCACTTCTGACCGCTGAGCCATCTCCCTGTCCCCAACTTGCCTTTGAATGTGAAGAAACATCTGGCATCCAAACTCCTATTCTCTCCCCAAATCTTCTTTTGGTCAGAAGTTCTAGAAGATTTTGCCCTTCCTCATAGTACCAGTGTCTGCACCCATTGGGGTAGGAGAAGAAAGAAAAATTAAAACATAACGATGTTTGTTTTCAAAAACATTATGGACGTGAAAATAAAGGCTTCATCATAAAGTCGTTAGTATGTTCCTGATACTAATTATCAGGATAGAGTTTAGGAGTGACTTCTAAAACTGAGGATAAAAAAGCTGTTGTTGGCCACAAGAAATGACGGGATAAATAGAATAACCACATGTGCTGGCTTGTGTCCAGTACAGCCCATATCAAACGGGACTGGGCCTGTGAATACTGTAAGAGTACTAGTTCTAATTATAACTTCAAGGAAATGCCTCTCTCAAAGAGGTAGCTGCTGCAGAAACTTATTCTTGTATTACAAAAGAATGAGCTTTTAGGATTTAAAAACATCTTAATTTGCCCTTCTTGCTTCATGTTATGTTTTCCAGATTTCCGTTTGGATTTATGTATACCTCAATCTGGGTCATCCCTGTCGCCCACCCATACTATTTCATTATGTAATGCATGTCATCGTTTATTGACTCGGTCTCTAGTGGGTGGGGATTTATTGCAAAAAAAAAAGATTTAAAAACATTTTGCTCCTTGTCATATTCTAATATATGATTGGGCAATCATTTTCACTTCTAGAGACTTCCAATTTGTTCTCCAGAATGGCCATACCAAATTACATCTTAATGCACAGTAAATGACAGCTTCTGTTTTCCATATCATAATCAATACTATAAATTAGTTGCTGTTATTACCTCATTTTAATTTCTGATTACCACTGAGGTTGAGCAACTTTTTACCTTTTTCTCCAAAGCATCTGTTCATAGCCTTTGCCCACTGTGTTTTGTATCTTTCCTTATTGATTTTTGATTTGAAGGGCCTTTTTCTGTAAAGAGATGGATGGATGAGTATTCTTTTCTTTAGAAGTAGCCATGTTTATCAATATTTTCTTTTGTGCATTTTACTTTTCGAAAATCCTTTCTAATCTTTAAAGTCAATATACATGCATCATAACATGCCTTTCTCTTTCAATTCTTCCAAATATAATAAAACCTTGCTTTTGATTTTTAGATGTTTAATATGCTCAGACTTTCTTTTTGTATGTATGATGTGAGCTTTTATTTTATTTTCCTTATAGGTAACCAACGGTCCCAACACAATTGTTGAATTACTTGTTTTCTTATTATTTTCAATGTCACCTCTTTTACATACTCAAAGTCGCATGGGTTTCTTTTAGAGTTCTTAATCTATGTCATTGGCCTGTCTGGTTATTTCAGGGCACATCTCATATGTTTTAGTCTTTCTTATAGAGAATCTTGTTGATTGGTCTGTCTGACATTTACTGCAAGAGTCTTCATCATTCATAGACTTCTGAATTTCCATATAATTTAAGTTTCGGTTATTCTCATTCCCCAAGCAACCAAGTTGGGATTTTGAGTGGAATTGCATTGCATGTACAGATTAATTAATCTCCACAGGTTTGAGTCCTCTCATTCATGAACATAGTCTATGTCTCCTAAGATCAGGACTTCAGAACCTTTAATGAAGCAGGTTATCTTCTTCATGTAGACACTACATACTACCTGTTATTCATTCTTTGCTTTCTCCATGACTTTTTGTAATTGTGAATATCCATGTGACAATATCCTTGAGAGAACTTCAGTTAAACAAACTGCTCAACTCCCTATCTTGAAATGGCATTGCTGTTGTGTTCTGTGGAGCTACCTCAACATCACAATCCAAAAACAACACATATTCCCTTTGCTCATCTAATTGCCTTTTCTTGTCTTATTGTATGGACTGAATAATGCAAACTTGGGGCTGTGATAATAACTCCTGCCTTCTAAACTCTCAAAAATTAATATTAAAAGTTTTGTCTAAACCATCAAAAGTAAGGGACAGAGGGAGGAAGGAAGGAAAGGGAGGAGACGGAAGGAAGGAAGGAAGGAAGGAAGGAAGGAAGGAAGGAAGGAAGGAAGGAAGGAAGGAAGGAAGGAAGGAAGGAAGGAAGGAAGGAAGGAAGACTTGATCTTGGAGATACGGAACTGAACTGTTTTCTCTTCTATTTCAATAAATTCACCTCTTCATTAGTTTCTTCTCGTTCTAGCCTCTTGAGTCAAATATTCTGATGTTTCCAACAGTATATTTATAGGTTTTTTTTTCATGAAAGCAATTAGGATTAAACAATTGCCTAATGATGAACCACTTTAATTGTTTCTGGTTTTATGCAGGAGACTTTCAGGGCAGCTGCAGGGTCATGCAAGTCACTCATCAAACCTCCAGGGGGCGCCACACACATGGGCGTCTAGGCCAGGACACCCTTAGGTCAAGCAGCACCCAGCTTAGGTCCTCCCTGAGACCCTGTAGTCCTCCCTGGGACCCTGTAGTCAGGGTCTTTTGTGTCCTGTTGTGATTTCAAATGGTTTCTTCAACGGAAGGTTCAACTTTTCTAAACAAATGGATAGGCTTTACTATCGTCTCATTTTTGGATTGTCAATTGAATTATCAATTTATACATATCATTGACACTTTGAATGTCAATTCAGAATTGACTTTGAAATACACTACCGATCTGTAAGTATGGCAAGTACTGTGTCAGGTTTATTTACGTTTATCAATCTTGTAATTTCAGTGTTTTCATGGTTCTCTTTTTTAAATCTTGAAATTTACAATGCCTGATATTAAGAAAGTTTTACCATCTTTTTAAAATTAGCATTGATATCCTCCCCCCATCTCTTTCTTAAGGCTCAACTGTTGGGTTGATATATGAGGTTTCTTGCGTTTCTATGATAGGCAGCTTTCTGGAAGCTGTACTGTATGTGGCTGGTTTGTGTTGCTTTGCTTTAATTCAGTCTATAATCTTTTTACAACTTTTAGTTTTGAGATCACTATAGATTTGAAAGAAGCCTTAAAAAACCACACCAGGGACTCTGTATATCTTCTTCCAGTTATTGTCATGTAACATCTGGCCCATTTTCAGTATAAAACCCAGAAAAGCAACATTGGTGCCGTCCAGGGAGCATATACAGTTATTGTGTGTGTGTGTGTGTGTGTGTGTGTGTGTGTGTGTGTGTGTGTGTGTGTGTGTGTTTCTCACAGAAGCAAGTTTAACCAGCTCTTTGGTAGACCATCCTAGTCTTTGTGTGTATGAAAAGTCTTTCATTTACCCTCATCTTGAATGATAAGTTGGTTATAAGATTTGAAATTGGAAACATTCTCTGAGCCCTTGGGAGGACCTCTGGAAGTCCCAAGAAGCTCGTGGCTCTTCAGGTCTTCTCACTGCTTCTGTCTACACTTTCATTACAAGCATTCTTTCTACGTTTAGACCAGAAAGGCACATCAATTAAGGGCTACTTAAAAATTCTGTTATTCTTTCTTTCATATTCTCTGAAACCCCTTTGCTTACTCTTACTAAGCATGTATTAAAATCCCTCAGTCTGTCTTCTATATTGCCACTTTCTATTTATTGTTTATTTATTTATTTTAGTTTTCCTCTGGCTTACTGTAACCATCACTTTTTTTGTGATACTGGGCATGGAAACCAAGGTCTGACACCTAGAGCAGCCCCTGGCCACTTCCCTAGCCGTTATCTTGTATCCATTCTAACGTGTATTCCGTCGACTACTACTTTTTTTTCATTGAGTTACTGTTTTCTGTTTTGAAGATTTCTGACAGGCCATTTTTCATGGGCAACTGTAAGTGGTTTTTTGTTTGTTTATTGTTTGTTTGGGGTTTTTTTGTAAATGTTTTTATTTTTGCCTCTTTTCCTTTAGAACTTTATCTTTTTAAAATAACATTTGTCTCTGTTTAATCATGCCCTTTACTTACCTAGACAAACCAGTGTCTATTTCTTCCATTGAACGACTTCCGGGGTGCCTGGCAGTTGACTGATCTTCCTCAGCAATGTGTGTCTTTGGTGCAGCTTGCTGGCCTCTTTGGAGCAAAGTCGCTTTGGGCTGTCATGCTCCCTGTCTGTGCTGGTGATCCCACCACAGTCCACAATGACAGTGTGTGACCTGCCTTCTGTGGCTTCCAGGCTCTGCTCTTAGAAAGACTGACGTGGTGGCAGGATGCTCAGTGCTCCACTGCTCTCTGCATATCTTGTCTGTCCCCTGCAGAGATGTCGATGCTGTCTGAATGAGGCTTCAGCATCTCTCTTTGAATTTTTCTGTGATTGATAAGTTTACAACAGAAAGGACACTCCAACGTTATGACTGGAAATTCAGCAGGGCCACTCTCTTCAAAGATCTTGAGATCTTTCACCCCCTTACTGCATGCGCATGCACACACACACACACACACACACACACACACACACACACACACACACAGAGTCTCGCATCACTAAAGTCCTATGCAGTGGGATTCTAGTCTGTCTTTCCAAATTTATGTGCAGCTGTCCTCTGTCTTCTCATCACCCTCTCCCCAGTATGTGTTAGCCCTTCTCAGATTTAAAACAGTCTTACATTAAAAACTGTAAGGAAATGTTTCTTAAGCTGCCTGAGCCCACTTAGGTACATTGCTTTCTCATTTCATTCTTCCACCAACAGGACGGGAAGCAAATTGTTCTTTCCATAGATGAGAACACTCCCTCCACAGGCCATATCGTCTACCTATCATCCACTCTGTCTCTTGCCTTTCCTGCCCCCAGGGCTGGGGAGATGTGCTGATTTTAGGTCCCCAGCACCTACCTACAAGCCAGGTGTGGTCCCAGCACTGGGGAAGCAGACACGGGCTTCCCAGGACTTGCTGACTAGCTCATGAGCTTCAACTTCATTCAGAGACCCTGTCTCGGAAAACCCAAGGTGGAGAATTTGGGAGATGACTCAGTGGGCAGCGCTCATCTGGAATCACAGCACTCCTTTAGCGAGATGGGAGTCGTAAAAGATGACAACAGAGAAACCCTGTCTCGAGCACCATGGACAGAGAGGGCCCTTACTAGAGGTGTCCTCTGGTCTCAAGTCACACACTGTGGAAGGCCACATCTGCAGTCACCCACACTCAAAGAAACACACACACACACACACACACACACACACACACTGATTTTTTAAAGAAATAAAGAAGAAAGCAATTGAGGGAACCATTCCTCACTGGCCTCCACATTCATGTACACATACCTGCTTGTGGACACATGCATACACGTGTGTACCCAAACACATATGTAAAACCAAAAGCGGACAAGGCTCCAAACTCTGCTTGCAACCTTCTCAGCTGCTCCTAAATGTCGTTGCCCCTTGGCAATCATTTGAGGGTGGAGGGCTGCAGCCATGTCCATATTTGCAGTGGCTTCTCAGGGGAGCATGTAAGCAGGTGCTTCACTGCCCACTGTGTGAAAAATACTAAGCAAGGTAAAATGTCTTAAAGTGGTGGCCGCTGGTTAAAAGAAATAGCTCAAGAGTCTTTACAGAATATCCATTTCAGGCTCCTTCTGAAAAGTGAGCTGTCTATCCACACAAGTCCTCATGCTCTAGCTTTCTGTGTGGCTGGACGCCCCAAATAACAAATGCCACTGGAAGCAGAGATCCAGGTCCAGCCTAGCCGCAGCTCCCACACGGCCACACAGGTTTCTTCTCTGCTTTCAGACATTTAGGCACAGGAGAATGGGAACCTTCTAGAGAAATAAATTTATGGGATTTTTAATACAAGATAAGTTATTCTTTAGCAAAGAGTCATTACCAAATGTAACTGTACTCTTTTAATATTTACTTGGCCAGGCATGGTGGCTTATGCCTATAATCCCAGCACTCAGGAGGCTAAGGTAGAAGGATTGCCATGAGTTCAAGGCCAGCCTGGGCTACAGAGTGAGTTCCAGGTCAGCCTGGGCTAGAGTGAGACCCTACCTCAAAAAAATAAAAAGTTTACATATAAAACTTTACTGGTGGTACCTTACATATGACCTTTTATTTATACTTAGCAATAAAACTACAAATAAAATGATTATTACTAAATGTTAAACACTACTAAGAACAAGTTTAAAAATTACTAAATATTAACAAGTTTACTAAACATTAAACATGAGATTCTTTTTTATTTTTTTATTGACATTTTTGTGCATATGTAACATATTTTACCATAATTGTCTTCCATTGCCTTTTTTATATATTTTATTTATTCATTTGCAAGCAGAGAGAGAGAGAGAGAGAGAGAGATCGAGGTCGAGTCTGGCTTATGTGGGTACTGGAGAATTGAACCCGGGGCTTCAGGCACTGGAGGCAAGTGCCTTAACCTCTGAGCCATCTCTCCAGCCCTTCCATTGCCTTTTGTTCCTCTCCTCCCACTGAATCACTGCTTTCCAACTCGTCCCTCTTCTGTTTGACACCATTCCGTGTTTGCATGTGTGTGTTCCACTGAGCGCTACACGCCATGCGATCCTTGAGCTCCTCCTCATCACCGTGCTCCCCCCTCCCCCCTCCCCACTGGAGAGGATGGGACCTCAGGTCCTGTGCACACTAGGGAAGTACCTTCCACACTGATGCACTGCGAATTCTTCCCAGAGCTCTGCAGTCGCAAGGAGTAGCGATGATGTCCCTTTCTGCAGCCCTGGATTCCTGAACGGTGACCACTGAAGGGGATGTGCTAAGCAGGCGGCACAGGACACTTGTGTGTTCTTACCATGACACAGCTGTGATGTTAACAGCCTGTTCTAAATGCCCTCAGTGGAACCACCCAAACCACACTCGTTCTTTATCTCTGACTAGTGATAAAGATAAAACCTTTCTCAAACAACTTGTGACATTATTAAAGATCTCCTTTTCAGTTACTAAGTCTTTGTGGTCATTAGACACTGACTGAAATGAGGTCAGGAATAATCATTAAATGGCGACCATGAGCCATGCAGGAAGGTGCAGGTGGCTCATTCTCGGGCTCTCTGGGGGTCATCGGTCGCTGGTGCCTGGACGATCTGGGAGCTAGAACTCAAAATCAATCAACAAATCTCCCAAAACATTCTTAGCACTTGGAAAATTTATTTGCCTACAATAAGGTTAGAAAGGTTAGTTTCCTTAGGATTTTTTGGTCAATTTTTATTCATACATATAATTTATTTTGTTTATAGTCACGCCCCCATTTCCTTCTCTTGTCTCTTCCCCTCCGGCTGAACCCCTTCTTATTCTAACTAGTCCCACAATGGACAGCTTATCCGTGGTCATATCACTGAGCTGAAGAAAATGTCTATCCCTCCCCCAGCAGCCATTGACTGCCAATAATTAGAGCTGCAAATATGAGAAGAAATTTTTTGTTTGTTTGTTTTTCCATGAGGTAGGGTCTCGCTCTAGCCCAAGCTGACCTGGAATTCATTATGTAGTCTCAGGGTGGCCTCGAACTCACAGTGGTCCTCCTACCTCTGCCTCCCAAGTGCTGATTAAAGGGGTGCACCGCCATGCCCAGCTCACAAATAAATATTTATTTGTGAGCAGAGAAAGAGAGAGAATATAGGCATGCCAGGGCCTTTTGCTACTAGACATGAATACCAGATACATGAGCCACTTTGTGCATCTGGCTTTACATAGGTACTAGGGAATTGAACCTGGGCAGGCGAGCTTTGCAAACAAGTGCTTTAACTGTCTAGCCATCTCCCTAGTCAAGAAAATCTTTTTTTATAAACAGAAATCATTTTTAAAACTTCAGATTTTCATACATGATGTATGTTTTTTTGCATCATAGCCCTTTCCCATTGCCTTCTCGTATCCCCTCCTCCACCCTTCTTTCTGTTGAGCCCCTCTCCAACCACCTCCTCTTCTTTGTCATATATATCACAAAAATCCTGAACTGAGCATAGTGGCACTAAAATCTCAACACTCAGGAGACTGAGGCAGGAAGATCGCAAGTTCAGGGTCACCCTGGGCTATATGACAAGACTCGATCTCAAAAAGTAATGGCTAATAAATACTATCAAGGAACTAAATAAACTCTTTGATTAACTTTGAGCTTGTTAAAATTATTTCCAGGTGAATGACATTATCTCTTTGTATGGTTCATTTTCTCAATAAGTAATCTTCAGAAGTGAATTGTTGCCCAGGCTTAGGGAAGTGGTCGGGGACCCTCTGTGCCTCTTCTCTCCTTTGCTCCTTCATCTTCCTGTATGCCCCCCAGTGGCCATCAGGGGCTGTCCTGAGGCCATACGAAGCCCAGAAGTAGCCCAAACTTGGGCGATCCCATGCCAGCATGTGGGTACTGCAGCAGGTACACCTCAAGCTGCTCATCAGCAGGGAGCCTGCCCTGCATGGCTTTTGCATTCCAACCATATTCACACAGGTATAGGGATACCCACATCCCTGTCTATAATGCCTCAACCTGTATTTCCACATCATTGGCATCTGGTCATCACCTCGGGCCTCCATGATGGCAGATCTTGCACTTACTGATGTCATAATCCCAAAGCTTGGCACATAGTAGGTATTCAAACAGCATATATGGATGCATAGATGGCTAATGGACATTGATTGAGTAGAAGCCAGATGAACCAGTTCAAAGGTTTAGGGTCTCCTATGCTCCTCCTCTTCCTTTTCTTCCAATGTGTTCAATTCTGAGATTAGTAATGGCCACTAAGAGCGCAAGCCCTCTTTGCCATCTTCGGTGGACTCTTCGTATCGGGAATATGAACTAAGGAGTTAACAGGTAAGCCATCCCCGTCTGATTTTTATGGCATCAACATAGCGTAGAAACAAATACAGGCTTGGCTGCTAGGAAGTATCATCCATATTTAATGTCTCTGTGCTATCACAGTGAATCAACCCAGGATGATTATTAGCACCACTTACAATATGACTCCTTGTTAAATAATTCATCCCTGCGATGGGGCAGAGCTTCAAACAATGCTCAGAGCTCCAGTAATTAATGGACTGATTACAAGATGCTCATAAACTGGCTTAACCACTAGAAGTACTGCATAGGTGTAATTGTTTTAGAGTTAACCCTGTGTGCATCAATGTCAGAAATGTTCAGTGGAGACGGGTGGGAAGTAAGAGACAGACCATCACAAGCCATCACACCAGGGTGAGGGGCTGAGCTATTGAAAAATTCTGTAAGGAGAGAGTGCAGGCTTCCTACTGCCCCGTTGCTGGTCCACAGAGCCTCCCTTCACGTAAGAGAATCACCCATAAGCCACAACTGAGTGCAGTTTTTGTTAAACGTTTATTTTTTTTCCAGGCAGGGTCTCACTCTAGCCCAGGCTGACCTGGAACTCACTCTATTATCCCAGGCTGGCTTCAAACTCACAGTGATCCTCCTGCCTCTGCCTCCTGAGTGCTGGGATTAAAGGCATGCACCCCCCACAGCTGGCTAACTTGGTACCCTTTTAGAAGCCAGAATTAAAGAATTCAAAACCTTTCAGCACTACTCTAACAATATCCAAATTCTGTAAGAATTCTGTTTTATTTCAGACCCTCGAGCATTCAGAATTAATGGCAGCTCTGTTTATTTGCTTGTTTACTTGTTCTTCTTGTCATTTGCTGTTCTCAGAAATGACCTAATCTCTTAAGCTTTCTTAGAGAAAATAGAGTTCATGGCATCTCAGTTCTAGGAAGAGAGGGAGGAAAATGGTCCCCTTAATTCAAGCTAGCCAGCTGAAATGTCCCTGCCTCCCCTTGCTCCCTGCAGAGAAAGGAAAGTCCTCAGAGAAGGTGATCCATTGTCCAGTGTCCTTTCACACCATTCTGGGCAGTCAGTCTGTTAGGTCGCATCCGGTGATAATAGGGCGGTCTTTTCAGAGAAAGGCATGGGTTTCAAGTTAGCAGTAACCATCTATCAGTTCTGAAGATTATGCCATGATTTACTGTCAGAGCACCATGTATTCTCTGATTTTCTGCCTCCTGTGAAACATTCTGCTTTCCTTTTCTATTGATGTATCAACTATAATAGTTACAAGCAGCTACAAAAAAATCAATAGCGAGCTTTCATTACTGTGTACATCAAGTCAAGAGCCCACGCTGCCAGTGTGCACCTTGTTAGATGCTCACTAACGGACCAATGTGATGCTCAACTCTGCCCCCACCCACGGAATCTGAAAAACCCACTTAGAGAATTTTCAACATAGGGAATTTAAAGGATCTATACTGTAGTCTTCTAAATGGAAGCGTAGACCCCTAGGAGAATCAAAGGGGATGCATGGAAGGGCAGTCATTTTTCAAAAGGAAGGCGGCATTTCTAAAATAAACATAAAGGCACAGTTGCTACACCTTGTTTTGTAATTGTATTCTTGAAGTCACCTGGGCAGCAGGAAGTAACCCTAGGTTAATGCTTACAAGATCAGGTGACTATAAAAAAAAGTTACCTGGGATGAAGCAAATGCTACCATGGTGATGGGCTCCCAGTGAGGACCCTAAGAATTATGTGAATATAAAATAATAATTGTCACACTCTATCAACTGCAGGAGTCCTAGATACGCACATGTGCCAAGTTTTGCTCTCTCTCAAAACACATGATGGAACAAGAAAGAGATTTGAGATTTTAAAGCAGCAAATACCTTTCTTGCCTTTGGAATGACATTAGCTACCAATTAATTCATGTAAATCAAAGCTGCAGAAAAGCAAAATGCTTGCATTGATGGTCCAGGGGGCTGGCTGTCAAAGTCTCTGAGGGTCTCTGGCATTTCAGCCTCTATTTGGGGAGCATACAGAGGTGTCTGATAAAGAACATCCCAACAAGTACAGGTCCTGAGCCACATGAAATTATAAATCACAGAGAACCCCCTGCCTCAAAGCATGTGTGTAAGACTGTATACAAACCTGCAGGTTTGGGTAATTAGCTGCTTGCTTTCCGATAGTAACAATCTATGTAAGAAATGTCATCTTTCATTATTATGATCTCACTCAAAACTTCAGTTATAGTCATCTTAGGAGAGGAGGCGGAAACTTGTGCCTTAATCATTTTTGTTTATGTAAAAACATTAAGGAACTATAAAAACATAGTTGGAAATACCAACATGAAAAACACCCTCCAACAAACAAACAAAAACCCAAGGATTAGATCAATCTCCCCCAAAGCCCATATTGAAGTATTGATGGATCTGAACAAATGGTCTGGTTTCTTTCGGTTTGTTTGATCTTGAAAGGATGGGAGGAATAGTTAAGTCCTGAACTTTTCAAATATCCCGTCTTCTTTCATAGTTACCTCATCTCATGGGATTTTTCCCCTTGATTTTAAGCAACCAAAAATTACAAGTTGGGCTGGAGTGATGTCTTACTGGTTAAGGTGTTTGCCTGTAAAACAGAAGGACCTGAGTTCAATTCCCCAGGACCCATGTAAAGCCAGACACGCAAGGTAGCACATGTGTCTGGAGTTAGTTTGCAGTGACTAGAGTCCCTGCTGTGCCCCATTCTCTCTGTGTCTCTGCCTCTTTCTCATTCTCTCAAATAAACAAATAAAATATTAAAGAAAAAATTACAAGTGGCTTTTCCATCTCTCTGTGATAACAATGAACTACCATTCACACAGAGTGATACTCCATAAGGTTTGTCTGCAAGGATTGTGCACAGGACAGTTAGCCTGTGCTGGTGACCCCAAAGGATATTGGGAAACTAGCAGCAGGCTCTGCCCTCTCCCCTCCTGCATCCTTCCTGGAAAGAGGATCCTCCATGTCCAGTCAACCAGGAAATGGTGACATTCACAAGCTTAAGTAAGTCTTTTTGTTTGCTTGTTTCCAAGTGCTGGAAGTGAAGTCTACAACCTCACACATCCCAGGCAAACACGTAACCACTAGTCTACAGCCCCATTGCCCCTCCCTCTTTTAAACTTTTCTTAAACTTCTGGTTGTTCTGCCTCAGCCTCCCTAGTATAGGATTACAGGGTACATGGGCATACCCCTCTCCACCCCACAACAGTTTACCAATGGCCCTAACGAGAAAAACTGTGAAAATGATCACATAATGCTAATTTAATTCTATTTTGGTGGTCTGGAGAGGGAGTTGAGGGCCTTCAGCAGACTCTCTGCCACTGAGCTCCATCCCCCCTACCTCCTTACCCCCCTCCGTTTTTGATAATGAACTTACTTCAAAACTGGTTGCTGGGCTAGAGAAATGGCTCAGTGGTTAAAGCCCTTGACTTCAAAGTCTGATGACTCAGGTTTGATTTGCCAATACCCACATAAAACCAGGAGCACAAAGGGGTGTTATATATCTGGAGTTTGTTGGCATCAGCTGAAGGCCCTGGTGTGCCCATTCTCTCTGTCTCCTCTATATTTCTCTTGCCAATAAATAAATAAAATATTTTTAAATAGTGGCCCCAACTATTTGTTATTCAAGGCGTAAGTAAATCAAACACTACTTGGATGATTACAGAATCTCTGAGCTCAGCTCTAGGTAGCACACATACTCTTGTTTAAAACAGACATTCTTTCCACACGCTCACATAATTGAAAAGAAATCCTAAGACTAGAGCTAACGTTTAGTATAAGGCTTGGGGTTCAATTCCAAATGACAGAAGTGTAATGAGAGAGAGAAAGATAGAGAAAGAGATCCTTCCATAGAGTGTTGGACTTAATGCCAAATAATGTGTATATCTCTGCACCCCGAGGAGAATGTGTGTTGTCTTCACACTGTACCCAAGGTCTGTCTTCACACTGCTCTGTGCCCGAGGTCAGGGGGCACTGGTTCCGGCAGGAAAAGAGCAGGATATTATAGACAGCAGGGGCTTTCCAAGCTGGCTGTTCCAAGCACTGCAGGGTCACACTGGTGAGGAAATCCAGAATGACAGCAAATTTGCCACCTACCCACATGGCTCCCTGCCAGAAAGGTCACTGATCAGACATACACATGTAATAGGTGTTTAGTAGGCTTTGTCAATAGGTATAATGGAAGAATGTGTTTAAAGTAGAAACTGAGAATACATTAGCAATAAAGCAATAGTGAATAAGAAAATTCATAAAGAAAGAAAGATTAAAGTAAAAAAAAAGAAGGAAAGGTGTAGGTTAACCGAATAATCAAACATACACTGAAGCAAAGGCAATTTTTGATTATTACTTCTTACTCTAGCTATGTCATCTTTGAATTCTCTCTCTAAGTAAGAAAAAATTAAGAGGCTCATGTGTAAAAATAAAATGGTCCTGAATTTCATTCATAAGTGTTATGCTGTGATCTAGCTGAATCTTCAGATTGGTTCAGTGTTTATGCAAGTTATTTAGAAAATAACTTCAGATCTTTTCATATGTCTCACCAATATACTCTTCACTTTTGCTACTTTATTTCCACAAGTATCTTCTATCCACAGGGTCCCCATGTGTCTTCCTACTCCCACAGATCCTTGGTGTAAGGTCCCTTTTGATTCGGTCGGGACACTGTTCGTGTGTGCACGCAATTAATCGTGCTTATGTGGGAGTGTCTGTGACCAGCCCCACAGCTGGTGTTATTTCCTGTGCTAAAGCTTCCCACTCACTGGTAGCTGCGCACACAATGGACATATTTGGAAAAAGGGACTAGTCGGTGCCATGGACCTTCTCCTGACCATCTCCAGCCTAGCAATAGCCAAGGCTTTGCAGCCTGGGTAGACTCCTGTGGCTGGTGTTGGTTCTGCTGGTAGTGATAAGCACCAACCTTCATGAAGTGCCAGAAGGATCCCCCTCACCCTGGAGACCCCCCAACTACCTGACACTTGAAGGTGGATAAGCTAATCATTAAAGGCATTCTGGGAGTAAGCATCTGGGCAGTTCTCATCCATGGTGAGCATGGGCAAGTGAATTAGGAGTCACAGTGTTCACCCTGTGACGCTCAGTATGTGTTCACTGTCATAGCATCCATTCGTCTTCTGGCATCTGCTTCCATGACTGCAAGCTCTTTCAGAAACGGTGACTATTGCTGATTCACTAACTTCTGCACATCCCACCTCCCAGGGTTGGAGGGTCCTTTGTGGGCTGGGCTTTAGAAGTGAATTTAAGATCCTGACCCTGGGACCAAGGTGCAGCAGAACTTCAGGAGGGTAGAAAGATGTGCATCTCGTGATTTATCTCCCTCATCTCAGTAATATATATATATATATATATATATATATGTGTGTGTGTGTGTGTGTGTGTGTGTGTGTGTGTGTGTGTAAGCAGAGTGAGACAGAGAGAAGAGAGACAGACAGAGAGAATGGGTACACCAGGGCCACCCATCTGCTGCAAATGAACTCCAGATGCATGCTCCACTTTGTGCATCTGGTTTCATGTGGATACTGGGAATTGAACCCAGGTCATTAAGCTCTGTAGGCAAGCACCTTAATAGCTGAGCCATCTCTCCAGCCGACACCCCCCCATGTTATTATGTCTTGCTCTCTATAACTCTTAGATGAAGTAGTTTTTAATGGAAACTGAGCTAAGGGAAATGATGTAATAACAAGTAACAAGTATATCTAGCTTTTAAAGAGCAGCTTTACTTTCACCTTGCACACGAAAAAAGCCCTGTCTACTTAGAATCAATGGATGTAATAGCAGTACTCATGAGCACGCGCTTGTGAGACCTGCTGATTGTCATGTTCAGAATGAATGGAAGCAAAACCCAGCAGGTCCAACAGACCTCACTAATTCACATTTCAACTCAGAAATGAAAAAGCTAACTGTATATGTGCTAAATTAAATGCATTCTGGAGCTGGGGAGATGGCTCAGTGAGTAAGAGTGATTACTTCCCAAGACCTGAGTGTCATTACCAGCACCCATGTAAGAAGCCAGGCGTAGTGGAGGTAGGGGTAGGAGGATCAATGTGAGTTTGAGGCCACCTTGAGACTGCTTAGTGAATTCCGGGTTAGCCTGGGCTAGTGAGACCTCAACACTGCCTGGAGTAGAGCTAGGGGGCTCACTAGAGCTGTATTTAATGAATGAGAGGCTGTCTCCAGAAAGTAAGCTGGAAGAGCAGAGGAGGCAGACACCCAGCATCCTCCCCTGTGTGCACATGGGGCTTCTGCATCCTGCACACGCATGTGCATACACCATACACACACAGCCTCCACTCAGTGTGTCCTCTAATGTAGTGTAACACAGTGGGAACCGTAGTTATGTGACGTGATGTAAATGCCAAGGACCACAGTCAGTGTACTGAAGGGGGTTCAGAGCATCAGGAACACCATGAAAACACCTGATCTCCTTCTAGCACAGCCTTCCCACAGAAGCCACACCGGCTTGCCAGAATTGTTCAAAAATGTGACATACAATACATTGAAGGACTTTGAATAAAAATTCCAAGTGAGTTGTTACTGATGGGTGCTATGCCTCTGGACCGTCTCCCCCACCACGTACAACTGATCAGGGATGGGGAGGGGGGGAATTGGGGAAGTCGGGATAACAACGCATGGTTTGCCCACTAAATAATGTAACTCATTATGGACAATAAATATTTAAAAAAATTCCAAATCCAGAAATTATAATTCTAGAAATTATAATTTAAAATTGACCTTGACTTTACAGGGGCCTTTAACATTTAAAAAAATAGTTTATTTGCAAGCAGAGAGAGACAGAGAGAAGAGAGAGACAGAAGAGAGAATGGTGGGTACGCCAGGGCCTCCAGCCACTGCACATGAACTCCAGATGCCTGTGCCACTTTGTGCATCTGGCTTTCTGTGGGTACTGGAGAATTGAACCCAGGTAGTTAGGCATTGCAGGCAAGCGTCTAAACTGCTGAGCCATCTCTCCAGCCCTTCTTTGATTTTTTTTGAAGCAGGGTCTTGCTCTAGCCCAGGCTGACCTGAAATTCATTATATAGTCTCAGCCTGGCCTGGAATTCACAGAGATGCCCCTACCTCTGTTTCCCAAGTGCTGGGATTAAGGCATGCCCCTTCACCTGGCTGCCTTTAACATTTGAGAAAAATAAATTTTAAATGACATAATCATGTTTTTAGTTTCTTAAATTTTCTGACCCTGGTGCTTGTTTTAGATTGAATTTATTTCCCATAAGTTGCATGTTCAAAGTTTGAAACAGAAAGGCATTCTTTGAACATCCTGACAAAAAGTATAGCCCAAATATAATGTATAAAAGGTTGTAGTTACATTGCTGGGTGTTAGTAACTATCAAGGGCACAGGGGACACATGCTGTTTGTTGTCTATAGTTAACATTTCTCAGCACTTACCTTGATAGGCATGATCATGTGCACTGCATGCTTTTTGTTTTGTTTTGTTTTTGTTTTTCGAGGTAGGGTCTCGCTCTAGCCCAGGCTGACCTGGAATTCACTATGTAGTCCTAGGGTGGCCTCGAACTCACGGTGATCCTCCTACCTCTGCCTCCCGAGTGCTGGGATTAAAGGCGTGCGCCACCACGCCCGGCTGCTAAACGTTAACTATCATTCTTTCAAACAGCAAGTGTGTTATATTCATTTCTTGGTTTTCATGTTGGTTGAGACCAGGGGGCTGTGGCTCCCACACACAAAGCACACCCCTCCACAGTGAGGTTAAAGACAAACCTAGAGGCCACATCACCCAAGGGAGCCTGGACCTGGGTGTGAGTGCAGAAGACAGTGAGACCACGCTGCCCTTTGGGTGCCACATTGGCCTGTGACAGGAACTTTCCTAATGGACTTTCCTGCTCTGTCAACTCCTGAGTGACAGGGGTTGTGTGAAAGCCACTGTCATGTAGAGAGTGCTGAATGCCTTTATCCAGCATGGCCACTTGGAAGAGATCTGAAACAGATCTCTGGTCTCCTGGCAGCATCCGTCCCCTGTGGCTTCTACCTGCCCTCTCATCCATGCCCACTTGCTGTCAGAGCCGGTCTCCCTCGCCACCCTCTGGACCAAAGGATATCAACTAACAGGCTCTAATCAGCCCTCTGTGAGAAGCAAAGCCCAGAACTGGCAGCGACTCCTGGGAAACCGAATCACAGGGCAGCCTGTGGACTAACCTGAGTTTCAAAGGAACGGATTTCTATAAGATGCTGAATTATGAAGGAGTATTGATTGTGTGAGTAGAAACATCTAGAAGACTCCATCTTTTGTCTTCTAGACTTGCTCTATAGAATATGGAGAAATATTTCAAATCAACTATTCTCCATGCCTTGTCTACTAAATGTAGGTTATATTCTCGCATATTACCTTTTTCTTCTTAGAAACTGTCTCTCAGAAAGTCATTACTGCTTACAGAACAGTACCAAAGCTGGGAAAGCTGGACAAAATAATATTTTAATTGGCTAAGCTAATATTTGATCCAAGTTCATAAAAGTTTGAAAACAGATAATTAAATGCAAATATGGTCTTCATCCCAAAGACGATAAGAATGCCTTTAAGCTAATATTTTTAACAAGAACTGTTCGACAGCATTCTCTTGTAAATTTTATCATACCTGAGGCAGTTTTCTTCATTCGATTAGCTGGAAAGCTGAATTTATCCCGAGGCAAACCAGACATCTAGTACAGGCTAAATTCAACAACTGGAGCTTAAAGTTGCCTTAATATATCCCCACTTGGATCTGCTTGTTTAATTCTCTTTCATATGATAACGCTGGACTTGCCACCTGAACAAACTGAACCTTGTATCTTATTCTTCAACATGAAAAAAAAAACTTTGCAAAGATCACAAAGTTCCTGCTTGGGAATCAGATGCAAATGCATAGCTCAAAAACTGTTTCATGATGTGGCCGTGTGACCTCAAGAATCGAGGAAAGGGTTTTTGGGGAGGAGGGTCGGTGTTCTTTTTACAAATGTGCCTGTCTCCTACTCTGTGGACAGATGGTCTTCATGAAAAGATAAGAACTGTGACCCCCCAACCCCCCCAAAACCAGCCAGGGCAGCTGCATTTCTGATACTTGTGAAGTGCGTGCTAGAGGCCACCTAGTGTATCAAACACTTGGCCTTATTACCAAGTCTATTTCACACATAGCTGCAGCCAGGTAAACATTAAGTCTGGTGTCCCTTTAAATTCTGTTTCTTGTCTCAAATCAATTCCCAGCCATCATTGAGTCATACAGGTTGTTTCCACACATAATGCATTTTGTGGCCTCAACAAGGCCTTTCTTCTGCGTCTTTGTCTCTAAGAATTTTGAAGATTAAATGGCAAATTAATAAATAGACACTCAAACAGACACTGTGTGTTGCCGGTATGGTGGTGCATATCTGTAATCCCAGCACCCAGAGGCCAAGGCAGGAGGATCCTGAGCTCCTAGGCAGCCTGGGCTATGTAATGTACCCCCCCCCAATCTCAAATTATCAAAAAGGAAAGAAAAGGAAGCAAGATATACTTTCTGTCACCAGATGCAGTCATCCCTCACATGACACAGAGACCCAAATTGTTTTCTGGAAAATATTCACAATGCCAATTTACACATAAAATGCTTTTCCTTTTGTTAATGGAACTCAATTCTGAATCAAATTGTGCTTTTTCTAGAAATCATTTATGCAAGATGTGTTCTATTATACTTGAAACTAGTTTTGAATTCAACAAAGTGGTAAACTTACAAACTGCTTACGAGTCTAAGAGTTAGATTAACACACACAGAAAAAGAAAAAAACAAAACTTGTATCAAAGTTAAATAAACTTCCTATTCATGGGAGCTTAATAGAAATCAGCGTTACAATGATACAGGCATTGGCTATGCTGTGTGTGTGTGTAAGAGTCAGGTGCAATATTCATGCTATGTGTGAAATAAGAAACACACGACACGTAGACTGCTTTCTGAGAGAACCGGTGTAACTGTAGAGGCAAGGAGGCACCAAGAGCTAGGGGATTTTAAGAAGCATTTGCTTTGCAAGTATGATGGCCTCCATTTGAATCCCTAGTATCTCAGTGTGAGACGGAAGCTCACAGGCCACCTAGCCTGTCATACACAGTGGTAAGCAACAAGAAACCCTGCCTCAAATAAGGTGAAGGTGAGGACCAACTGCCCAAGTTGTCCTCTGACCTCCATATGAGCATCATGGCACACACGTGCCCCTCCACAATACACATATTACACATACCCCCACACACTGAGATTTAAGAAAAAGGCTTAGTGAGGTTGATGTGACCAGAATTTAGAAGACCTTCCAGATACAAGCAAGGGGTAGGAAGTAAGTATGAGATGCATTCTTTAACTTGACCAAGGTGAAGTGGACACCACTTTGTCCAGGCATCATACTAGGCCTGGGGCAGACCACAGTGAGCAAGGCAGACATATCATCTGCATGATGATGACACCAGTGGCTGTGTAATACCCAGGACCTGATGGAACATGCCACCGAATCGCTGCAGCCTAGGGGATGAAGGTCAGGGAAAGGGAATCTCCGAGAGAGGGACCAGCACAGGTCCAGAATACCCAAGGGTCTGACAGAAGTTGGTAGGAAGGGTGAGATTAAGCTGGATGTCTTTAATCTTTAGGCCAAGGGCAGTAGAGAGCCACTGGGGAGTCTTGAGCACTCAATCAGATTCCCATTTACAGATCTCCTTCCAGCTTCAAGGAGGATAAGCAATGCTGGAGCCATGACAGCAGTTAGGCCCTGAAGTAATGGAGGCAATTTCTGGTGGCAGTGGTGGAGAATAGACACCTAATTAGAGAGCAGACATGGCAGGACGAGGTAGTGACTGGCCAGGGAGGAGATGAGAGGACCGGTGAATGCTTTGGGCTCTAGCAAGACATTGGGTAATTGGATGGATATTGGTCCAGGAGGGGAAAAAGGCAAAGGCACAGGTTTAGAACAGTGGAGAGACTGAGCTAAGTTGTAAGCATCGTGAGCTGATGCCACTGAGCCATGGGGACAGAGATGTATTGTGAGCAACTAGTGATGTCATATCCGCCTCCCACGGCCTGCTCATTGAAGGAGCTGGAGAAGGTGTGCACGTGAAACAGTGTACACAGAGAAAGGGCCAAAGGATTCAAGAAACACAGACATACATGCCTCATACTACCCGGCCCAAACCCCTGCTCGGATCTGTTTTCTCAAAAAGAACAAGGGATCCTGGAGTTTTTGGTTTTTGGTTTTTGGTTTTTCTTGTTGTTATAAAACAATTCTTTGCAAAACAAAAATAAAGCCTGCATGTGGAGGGTGAAAAAAAAAAAAGAAAGAAGGGATGCTGATTTAGAATCTGTGAGAAATGGTTGACATGTGTTGAGCATTGGTGGGAGAGGGGCTGAGGATCCAGCTGTGGCCAGCAGTGGCTGAGGGCGCTCAGAATCCAGCTGTGCTGAGCGCTGTCACCCGCCACCCTGAGGATCCAGCTACAAGGACCAAGTCTCTGTCTTTAGAACTTCCCTTTTAGTGCCATAAGAGGCCACCTTAAAAACCAGACCAACACCCTTCCTTTGTGTATAAACTTTTAAAGTTAATAAAAACAGATAATGTTATCCAAATTAGCAAAAAGAAAACTGTGCTATAAAGTCAGTTAAAGAAAAAAACACCAACAACGGAAATACAAACTTTATTTTTTAAATACATGGCGGAGGAAGTACAAAATTCTGACTAGAGGTCACCTCTGGAGTGTCAGTAATTTGTTCATAACAGGATCACAGAGATGGCCTGAAGAGCTGATGACGGAGTTTTTTGCATGAATTCATTATATTTAATATTTCCCCCCTTTTTTTTAGTGCTAGACATGGAGCTCGGGGCCTTACACATGTCAGGCAGGCTCTGTACCACAGCCTTGGCCCCAACAAAATTTTAATTATGGCAAAAAAAACACATAGAATTCATCATCTTAATCATTCTCTGTAGCATTTAAACTTACGTGGCAGTCTTATTTTTTATCTTTGTTAGGGACTGGGATTTTTTCTTTTTGCCTTATTTTGAAGAGTGATTGGTTCATAGCAAAACCTCTTATGTGTCCTGCCTTTATGACCAGAGTTCCACCCCACAGTGGTAGAGTTGTTAGTTGATGGAGCTCTGTGCTCCCGTTAGGGTTCACATTTGGTGGCATACATCCCCCATTGGAATACCCCACAGTATCCTTCATGGTCCTAGAACCCTGCTCTCCCTGCCATTCCAACTCCCGCTCAGCTCTGGAACCCCTGACCTGTCAGCTCTCTCACAGCTTGGCTCTGCAGAAGGTCACATGGCTGGAGTCCTAGAATACGCTGCACATCTAAATTGGCTTCTTTCCTTTAGTAATTCACAGTGAAGGTCTCCTCCATGCCTTTTTTGTGGCTGGATAGCTCATTTCTTCTTGGCAGTGAGGGTTTCATTGTCTGTATCAAAGCTGATTTATCAGTTACCTCCTAATGGATATCTTGATTACTTCCATGTTTAGGCAATTAGAATATTTTGTGTTGACATAAATTTTCAATCTAGCCACTTTCTTTGTTTTGATTGAGACAGGTCTTATTTTGTGGCCTCGGCTGGCCTCACACTCAAGATCTTCCTGCCTTAGCATCTCTTGTGCTGGGATTACAGGCACCACTGTGCCCAGGCCCATGATGTGTATTTATTTTATATAAACACACACACACACACACACACACACACACACACACACACACACACACATATATATATATATATATATATATATATATATATATATATAATTTATTTTGAGAGAGAGAAAGAGAATGGGTGTGCCAAGGCCTCCTACTGCTGAAAACAAACAAACAGAAACATGCCCCACTTTGCACATTTGGCTTTGTGTGTTTTGGGGAATAAAACCCAGGCCATCAGGCTTTGCAAATAAACACCTTTAACCATTGAGCAAACTCTCCAGTCTCTCTCTCTCTCTCTCTCTCTCTCTCTCTCTCTCTCTCTCTCTCTCTCTCTCTCTCTCTCTCTCTCTCTCTCTCTCTCTCATCTTATTCTAGCCAAGGCTCACCTGGAATTCACCACATAGTCTCAGGCTGGCCTCAGATTCACAGCAGTCCTCTTATCTCTGCCTTCCAAGTGCTGTGATTAAAGGCATGCGCCCCCATGCCTGACACCCATGTATCTATTTTAAACACCTGTGTGGGTATATAGTATTCTGGTATGGAGTGGGGAGGAAAGACGGAGTGTGTTGTGTGTGTACACATGTATCTGCAGATGTACTCACAGGCCAGAGGAGAATGAAGGATGTCCTTCCTCAATTGCTCATCTGCATATTTCCTTGAGACAGAGCCTCTCTGAACTTGAAGCTGCAGGGTTTTTTGTTGTAATTGTTGTTGCTATTGTTTGTGGTTTTGCCCCTCATGAGCCCCAGCAATTCTCAAGTGTCTGCTCTTCACAGGACTGGGCTGTGGCCATGCCCTGCTTTTTACATGGGTCTTGGGGTACTGGACTCAGCCCACATTCCTGTGGTAAGAACTTACCTGCTGGACCAGATCCCTAGCCCATTTTTTCAACCAAGGTGGAGAAGGACTGGGGCGATGGTTCAGCAGTCAAGTGCTTACCTCACAAGCATCAGGGCCGAGTTCCAGCCTCAGTACCCAGGGAAAGGTTGGCCATTGTGGTGTGTACTGGAACCCCAATTTTGAAGGTGGGGGCTTGCAGAGACAGGACCTGCTAGCTTGCAATCTAACCTGATTGGTGAGCTCTAAGGCCAATGAGAGACACTGTCTCAAAAAGAGGCAGATAACATACTTGAGGATGATGCCCAGGTTTCCTCTGGTCCCCACATGCACACATATACACCCACATACATACACATACACATATGTACCCACATATATACATACATGCATGCATGCATACTGCACATGCATATGCATGCAACCAAAAGGTGGAGAGAGAGAGAGCAGAGTGATTTGAGAGCAACACATTGCTTTAGTGTGGTCAGCAAAATCTTCTTTGAGGAGGCGACTGACCTTGGCAAATGAAGCGAGGGAATGAGCTGCACTTGGGGGTTGAGGGACATCCAGAATGGGAGACCAGCAGGTGGGAGAGTCCTGAGGCAGGAACAGAGGGTACGTCTTTGAAGCAGCAAGAAAGACTAGAGCTTAGATGGAGTGAGTGAGTCAAGGAGATGTGCCCTCAGGGTTAGCCTGTGATAGACCATGAACTATTGCTCTGTTTGGGGAATTGTAAGGATTCCACCTAGACTTCATTCTGTGTTCTGGTGCTCACAGAAGAGAAGAAGGTGCCTGGTGTGGCACAGCACACGGGAGACAGATCAGAAAGTTTTGCAAGCTCTGAGCTTATCAGAAAACCTACCTGGCTTCCTGGAAAAGAGGAAAACACTTCAGTGTGAACGAATTCAGCTACCACGTCACATGGAATCCTAGTTTATACCGAATAATTACTTTATAATTTACTCATTGACAATGTAGGTCAAAAACCTTTGTGGACAATTGGTAGCAACATCCAGACAGTTAAGAACAAAAGCAAATGCTGCTGAGGGCCTGATCTCAATCAATGCTTACACTTGTTGGCTAGCAACAAGAATTGAATCCAGTGTCTTCTTTTCAAAACTTCCATTCATAATCTCACAGAATGTCAGGGCTGGGTGACAAGAGAGATCTTCAAGTTCAATGCTTGATGTTCACAGAAACAAAAACTTGTGGGCTCAGATACAGCTTGGATGAGAAATCAAGACATGTGATGCGTGAGGAGTGTTCCTTCCTATTGGAAACTCTGCTGCCTCTTGGGATGTATCTTTCTATAAAACGGATGAAAGAGTGCCCAGCACTGAAGAAGGCATTCTCTGTGCAGCAGTGCTCCCTGAGCCCTGGCGCCTGTGCTTTCTGTTGGGCACCAGATCTATAGCATCATACAAGTACCATGAATACCCTGTGGACATCAGAACTCAGAACTCATTGAAAAAGAATGCAGAGTACTTACCTGAAACTTATGATTTTTCATGTGTTTCTGGCCTATTCTTTTTTGATTTAGATAAATTTTAGGTAAATTTGCAAGTATTCGCTCTGCTTCCATTGATTTTGGAAAATGGACCATGAGAGATTCTGTGTTGTTTATGAAAAGTCACAATGGAAAAGATAGGCAGGTTGTTGCTGAGGGAGACCAAGACCACCTTCAAGTGTGCTGGAGGCAAACACAGTCTCTAAATTCTAGCTATACAATTACAAGAAAAGCAATGTCTTTTGAGGGTGTACATCTTTAAAGTATACTCACACAAAAAAGATAAATTCTTTTACATCACTTTTTACTTTCTAGTGGCCTTAGAAATAGGGAGGTTTTTATTTCCATATTTTGTACATGGGAAAATTGACTCCAAGGGATTGAGTGTCTTGCTCAACCGGACTGGTCACTGAGACACATTAGGTCACCATGCCCATCAATTACTATTGAACACACATGAAGCCATGAGATTTGTTCTTAAGACTATCTTAATCAGTGAGACCCTTTGTTCTAAAGCCTGCACATAAAGAAGCCAAGGGTAGAGAAACTCTTACATCTTCATTTTTGGTACCTTTACAGTCCAAATGGAAAGTGATATCCCCAGGGAGGAAGCCTTGGCACTTGGCTGTGTTCAGTCTCAATTATGACTCCTGTCTGTAATGCTGTATGACATTTACGATGCTAAAGTTCCTTCAGCCTTGTCAGGAGCTAGCTCTGTGGCGTACTTGTATAGTGTTAACAGTGTTTGAAGAGCATTCATGAACATTTAATGAGAAACTTTCAAAACTGAACTATTTGATTAACCAGGATGTCGCATTCGACACTCCAACCAGTGACAGAAACTTGCAAAGGTTTTTGTCTTGTTTTGTTTTGCTTTTATGGGGTGTTTTCCCCCCAAGTCATGAGGCTGGCAGGCCACCTGTCATAGGTCCCAGCCCTTTGAGGGAAATTCTGTGGTAGGGGATTTGAGGGCATGATGGTGAGGCATATCTGCTCATAAATGCAGGATTTATCTGCTTGTTACTTGTGTTGAATCTCTAAGTCTCAGGGTTTTTTTTTTTCTCTGCTGGAAAGTGGGACTATTAATTAATGCCTTCCTCACAAGATTCTCATGATAATTAAATGAGAAAGCATACATTCAAAAAACACATGTGCTCACTGATTGGTGTTAGTTCCTCCTTCATTTCCCTGGGTCTCACTAACTGGGATCATGGAAAACCCATTTACTCTGAGTCTTAATTTCAAAAGGCCTGTAATACCTTCTCAAGACAGATTTCCATAGGCCAACCTTCTGCAGATGTTCTCACTGAGTAGTTCCACCACCCAGCATCCCTCTGATCAGTCCAAACCTAGACTTCTCTACCAAGACCTGGTTCTTTGTTCCTGGCCATTTCCTGGAATCTGCACACAATGTCGCCTGTGCTCCTTAAACTCACCTTGGCACCACTTAAAACTATTCGTTATCTTCACATCTTAATGTTGGCTGCCATCTTCCTATCTTTATTCAACTCCTGGAAGGGATTGGTTCTGTCTCCATTAACCCAAGACCACTGACCATTGACTCCTCTCAAGCCCACCCCCACCTCCATGGTAACCATGTGTCTCTCCTATGTTCCCCAGTGGCCTCCTGCCTGGTCTACTTTCTGATCTTGCTCCCTCCTCTGCTTCCTGTACCAATCCCTTCTCCAGTCTTTAAACAGTGTGTTCTTCTTGAATGAGAAAGCAGACCACTTCCTCCTTTCCTAAAGCCTTCCTATGTTTCTACATGGTTTTCTGACTGGCGGACACTCAATGCCCTTCAGGCCTCACACCTTACACCCATGCTATCTGACTCACCTGCTCTCCTTCATGCAAGGTGCACTGCTTAACAGTATTCCATGAACCTCTTCCTGCCATCCAGCTCTGAAAACATGTCTTCAAGACATGTGCTTTGGGGGATTTCATTTGCTTTTTCCCATGTGTTGATTAGCCCTCTCCTGTGGATATTTCTGAACTTATCAAACCTCACCTCCACCAGGAACCCTTGAGCTCATCCAATGTGACCCCAAGGCATCCATTGATTCTCTGTATCACCTGGCCCTGAGGCTGATTTTCCTTACTATTTCTTCAACATAAGTATATAGACACATAACTGTATTGTGGTAAGGGATTTATAGGGATGAATTTAAAATCTTGAGCTTCAGGTTTTACTAGAAACGGGATGGAAACTGATTTTAGACATCTACATCAAAAAAAAATATTCTCTCCTCCTGTCCTCAACCCTTAAGCAGCCCAGAGGATTTTAAAAATATTTTATTTATTTATTTATTTGAGGGAGAGAGAGAAAAAGAGGGAAGAGAGAGAGAGAGAGAGAGAGAGAGAGAGAGAGAGAGAGAGAATGTGAGTATGGGAGTACCAGGGGCTTCAACCACTGCAAAAGATCTCCAGATGCATGTGCCACTTTGTGCATCTGACTTTATGTGGTTACTGGGGAACTGAACCAGGGTGGTCAGGCTTTGCAAGCAAGAGCCTTTAACTCTGAGCCATCTCTCTAGCCCTTGTGAGTTTTTTAAAGTGAATTTTGTTTATATGAGAACTAGCATGTTCCTCTCCAACTTCCAAAAATTGTTACAAAATTAATTATACAAATTTATCACCTTAAAAGTCCTTTAAAAAAATTTACTGCAGAACATTCTTTTCTCCTGTATCAAAGACAAAGGCCTTTTGCAGACAAATTGTGTGACAATTTGAAGACAACTGTCCCTCCAAAAGCCTAAGGAAAACAAACATCCTCTGGGTACAGAACAGTCCCTCTTTCCCTAACCTTAAGGTCTTTTGAAAGATCGTGTAACATTTTCCTCAAGCATCTCAGCAAAAGACCCTCACATTTGGTCCCCACTTGTCGCCTTGCTCAGCAAAGGGACTCATTGTTAGAAAATTATGTGGAACTGAGAAGGTTTCCTGCTGCCTCCCTGTGCCAGTGACCAGGGAGGTCTCGATAAGACTCTCCATCTTCAGACACAAACGTCAAAGAGGTTGGCTCTGTAATATATTCAAGAAGACCTAAGGGTTTACTTTCCAGTAAGGATGGAAAACATCTGAGCACCCCACTGTGAGTGAGCTTATCGTAATGCTGCTTCATAGAAAAAGTTGGTAATTAGTCCCTGAGTGAATCAAGTAGAATAGATGATAAGAGATGATACTTAGAGGAAGCACAAAATGCTCTTCCCAGTCATCAAATTTTAAAGGCTGTGGAGAAAGGGTTGGGGATGCCTCTGTCTGTTTATGTACAATTTCCATGGCAGAATCCACAATGATAGAGTTCATTAACTAGTGTTTTTAAATTGTATGGAAATGAAGGTTAGAGAAATTTCAGAGGAGTACACAGAGTGCCAAATGCAAGAAACGTTGAGATCAGGCACAAAATGCCACAGAGCTGGTGGGAATTTTGGCCTCATCACTCTCCTCCAGCTGTGGGGGGAGGGAGGGGCTGATGCTAAAATCCAGATGTGGCACAATGCTATTTAATGTGGCACCCAAACAGCAGATTTCAAAAGCATGTATTTCTGAGTATTTCAGAACCTGTAATCATGTGTCCAGATTTTGTTGCTTTATGTCGTTTAATATCAAGTCATCTGTGAATGTGTGTTGTTGCAGATTCTAAGGATGTCAGCCACCATTATGTAGGGGTATGGCCTGTCTAGGCGAAGCGACATCCAAAAGAAAAATGTTCGTGATTTTAAATTTTCATTTAAATTTATTATAGCTTGAAACTTTCATGAAAGGGCATAAATTTACATAAAAACTAATTCAATGAATATTGTGGGAACACGCTCAAGTTTCTGGACTTTTCATGTAAAGGAAATAAACATGAACTAGCTAAAAGAAAATTCCAGATCTCCTGGGAGAAGGTGCTTTCATCTATATTTTGGCACTTCTCTGCTGTGTTTAGGTCCTTGTGAGCGTTTCTCTGTGAAGTATTTAGATTTAATAGGAAATTCAAGATTTACCTGTCAGACCCAGGGACTCCAGGATATGGTATTCCCAGTGAGAATGCAGACACACTTTCCAGGGCAACACTGATCAGGCAAAATTTTCATGAAAGGGCATAAATTTACATAAAAACTAATTTATTGAATATTGTAGGAACATACTCAAATTTCAGAACTTTCCATGTAAAGGAAATAAATATGAACTAGCTAAAAGAAAATTCCAGCATTTGGGATGCTGAGGTAGGATGATTGCCATGAGTGTAAGGCTAGCCTGGAGCTACAGAGTGAACCCAGTTCAGCGTGGACTAAACTGGACCCTACCTTTAAACACACACACACACACACACACACACACACACACAAAGTGAACCACAGTGTAATCTGACCAGAATACACTGTTACCTTTAAAATATGTTCTTTCTGGGAAAGACATATATATCAGAATTTTCAAAATCAGTTTCTAGTTGGAGGAAGAGAGCTGATTGGCTGGTAGGATCATGGAACAGGTAACTTCACAAGTATAGATGTGCCAATCTTGAGAAATCCAGCACCAACAATATAAAGTACCAGCAGTCAGTGTATTTGCTGAGCATGCCTTCAGCATGTAGCCGTCATCCCCTGAGTTTACGGTCTTTGAGGGAAAGGGGCAGTTAAAAAAATGGCGCCAGCTTAGAAGTGAGCTAAAGGGAGATGATCCAGTAACTACTGGCCAGCAAATAAAGTCAGTTTATTTATTTATTTTGAAATGGTGTTTCACTATGATCCCAGGCTGGCCTGGATTTACAGTGCCCTTGCCTGGGATTATAGGATATGCCACCGTGCCTGGCTTTCCTTTGCTTTTTTGACCTTATAGCTTAAATTTCAGGTCACTGCCATCTATGTAGACATAGAAACAGAATAAGCACTAAGCAAGTTCTTTGGAGCAGTTAGCATTATGTGTTTTATTATTTAATGCCAAGTTCATTGAAATAGCTTAATGGGGAAGGGCTCAGAAGGAAAAGTATTTGCCAAACAAACATGAGGACCTGAGTTTGGATCCCCACCACCCACATGAAATGCCGGGTATTTTCTGCATTGCCTATAATCCTGGCACTGGGGAGGTTGAGATAGGAGGATCCCTGGGGCTTGGCTTGCTGGCATCAGATTCATTGAGAGACCCTATCTCAAAAAGTAAGCTGGGGCTGAAGAGATGGCTTAGCAGTTAAGGCTCTTGCCTGCAAAGATTAAAGACCAGGGTTCAATTCTCCAGGACCCATGTATAGCCAGATGCATAAAGTGGTGCAAGCATCTGGAGTTTGCTTTCAATGGCTAGAGGCCCTGGTGTGCCCATTTCTCTCTCTCTCTCTCTCTCTCTCTCTCTCTCTCTCTCTCTCTCTCTCTCTTTCTCTTCTCTTCTCTTCTCCTCTCCTATTTCTCTCCATGCAAATATATGTGTGTGTGAGTGTGTGTATGTGTGTGTGTGTGTGTGTTTAAAAAAATAAGCTGGAGAGCAATTGAGAAAAATATCCAACATTGACCATTGACCACTGGGCTATACATGCATCCCTCCACACACACGTGCCCACATACATGTGAGCCTGCTTGCACATCACACATCCACACACCGGCAAAAATAGCTTAATGGGAAAATTAACTTAGTTATGTGATTTCAGCTGTGGCTATTATTTTTATTTTTTATTAGACTACAAACAATTAGACTTCATTGTGGCATTTTTTTTAAACAGGATTTATTTTTGTTGTTTCCCTTTCCCTCTCTCCTTTCCTCCTCCTGGCCTTCCTTGCATCCTCCACCCACCATGGCTTCCTTCTGTCCTGTTTCATAGCCTATGCCCTTGGTTACATACATGCAAACATTAAACATGAGAAAGCCTGCTATCCCAGTAGTTGCGAGGTTGATGTAGGAAGACCACAGATGAGTTTGAAGCCAGTCTGGGGCTACAGAGTCAGTTCTGAGTCAGCCTGGGCAAGATAAAGTGAGACTGTTTTCTAGTTCTATCCATTTTCTTACAAATTTCATTTTTCTTTACAGCTGTATAAAAGTCCACTGGGTATATGTACCAAGCTTTCGTTATCCAGTTATCCTAGGTATTGTCAATAATTCTGATGATCTTTAAAGAAAGAAAATTTGCCTATTGAAAATTTGAGATATTTGTCCAAAGTATATGAAACCTATATATTTTCTTCCCATAAAGAAAATCATCTATGTATTTAAACTTTGGGTAGAAAGGTTCCAATATGGACCAGTACTTAGAGAAAACATCCACAAATATGAATCTGGTGACTTTAAATACCCATTCTATAGTAATAGTATGCAAATAAACCAAAAATTATAATCTGCTTTTTTTTAATGCTTGTTTCAAAAACAATTTTCCAAAAAGGCTGATTTTTTTTACATTTTACCCAGCTCAAATTCCTGTATCTTCTATGTTCATCTCTGTGACTATTGTTAGCTTTCTGGCTTGTGAGAATCTTTTTGCTGTCACATAAAATAATACTCCATTTCAAATTTTTTTATACTTATACTTATCTTTAAATCACTGTAACACAACACTCATGTAGACTTTCCTACTGAGGTACAACATATTGAAGGTATTTCTGGTTGTTTACATTTTATAATTTTGAACCAGGGATAACTATAGATCAATAGTTACATTTACAAATATTTTTAAGAAATTTAAACTCACTTTAAAAATATTTCATATAAGATAGATGGAAGGTGCTTTGTTAACTGTTAAATGTCAGGATCTGACTGTTGAAATGCCGACAAAATGTGCAATGCTAATTGTGCAGAATGGGTGTGCTTGTGCCACTCACGAATGAATAATCAAATATTTTTGTGTCTCACTTTGAACTAAGGTGTGTTCTCCAACTTGCACCTTCTATATCTATTTCAGTGATAATTCCTCACTGTTCTGAATTTGGGTTAGAGACTCTGTGATAGAGAGATGGATGGATATTTAATGCTACATTATGGCCCAAATGTAAAACACTGAGATCATCCTGAACACATTTTAACAGCAAATGTGAGGCAATATTATTGCAAATTCATTTTAAAGATAACAAACGGCACATGGGCATATATACATATACATATATATATGTATGTATATATGTATGTATGTATGTATGTATGTATCAGTTTAACCATACATAGTACCTAAAATACTGGACATGAGTTACTTTGGTGACCATTGATTTTTATTTAGCACATTTAACATTTTACTAATTTTATTATGTATGTAGTATGTATGTAGTTTACTTAAGATTCTTTCTTATTAGTAATGTCTAACTAGAAAATAAAGGGAGGGGCTGCATCTGTTTACTTTCTGTGCATGGGGTGTATGTAAACACACACATCTGTGTATTTTTTCCAAGTGGCTTAATATATACACTTTGTATAAAAGTTGTATGGCTAACATAAATAAACTCCAGAAGAGAAATTCCAACATTCCATTTCCCCTTGCCCATTGTGGGGTGTGTGTGTGTGTGTGTGTGTGTGTGTGTGTGTGTGTATGTGTATCAGTCTGTCTTTTGTGATAGTTTCTCTCTTATTCAGTATTTACAAGGACCTCTAGGGCAGATGTCTTAAAACAGCTGGATGATCACCGGGAGGTGGGCAGGGTGAATTGCCTGTGTCCAGCTTCTTCGTACGTGTGACTCAGAACCAGAAGGAAGAAAGAACAGAATCAGACTTATGAAACCACATTCAGGGTAAAGGGCACCAGCCATCCTGGCTTGCATCCTGCCTAAAGGACAAGGCTTTCATTTGATCAAGATCATTAGTCACTGAGATATATATTTGAGAGAGTTCCCAGTAGCGAGTCTTCAGTTGGCAGTCACTGGAGTGCACCAGATGGTTCATTAGCATAGGCTAGACAAGTCAGAGGCTTTCAGAATCATTTAGAAAATGTCAAACAGAAACAAGAACCCTGTCACTTTTTATTAGAATTAACTACATCACACCCTGGACACAGATTTCACCTTGGGTCAGAAAAATTAATACAGAATGGTATGAATTGTGTAACACACTGGGTTCAGATAGGTCTCCCTCTGGGGACTCATTTGCTGGCAGTCTATCATGATGCCTCTACTTTAGGAAACCTCAAGCCTTTCCTTTTGTAAGATATGAAAAAAGCTGACCTTGCTCAAAAATCCACTGGTGTCTAATGGATTTGAGGTGTATGCAGATTTTCAACAAGACTTTCTTTGAAAGCTTTTTTGGGGGCCCTTTTCCCAGGAAGCTTGGTGAGTGGGGTTTATTAACTGTTCAGCAGTCAAGAAAGTACGCCTTATGTCAAGAGGAAAACACATACGTGAATTGAACATACTGTTTTGGTAAAGAGGAATTTTCAAATCCTCTAGAAATCTTATTTCTCTGTTTGTTTGTTAAATGCAGACGTTAAAAACCTTGAGAACTTCCAGCTGGTGGAAGGCGTCCAGGAGCAGGTCAACGCCGCCCTGCTGGACTACACGATGTGCAACTACCCACAGCAGACGGAGAAATTCGGGCAGCTGCTTCTGCGACTTCCAGAGATCCGGGCGATCAGCATGCAGGCCGAAGAATACCTCTACTATAAGCACCTGAATGGGGATGTGCCCTATAACAACCTGCTCATTGAAATGTTGCATGCGAAAAGAGCGTAAGGTACAGCCCCTAGGAGCTTGCTCTTGGGACCCAGAGAGACTGGAGGGAGGGGGAAGAAGAACAAGGAGAAGAAGAAAAGAAATACTCTGAACTACACCAAGCAACACTAGGTCAAACTTGGTTAAAGATACTGAATTTAGAAAGGAATAATAATCAAATACTTAATAGCAAATAAATGAAGCATCAGGGTATTTGTATTGCTAACTGTGAATGGAAGGCTTCACATCCCCAAAGGATTCATATGAGACCTTGTCATGGGACAGATTGAACTCACAGATGGATTCCAACGCTGTCAGCGTAAACATGGACAGAACCATTCTGTATATTTAAACTGATCTCTGCTATGAAGAAAGTTAGGAATTAATCTGTGTTGTTAATTGGATTTGTCCAGTGGGAGATTTGAGCTTACAGAATTCCTCCAGGGTGAAGCTAAACCACAGCCCCTCCCTCTTCCTCAGAAGACCTGGCACCTGCCCTGTGATCATGGACTCTACCACTCGTCTGTGCTCAGCCACACCCACTAGTAACTTCACTGAATCATGAATTCTGACCTGCAAACAGCTAATAAGAACCGTGTATAAATATGTCAGCTTGCCATTTTCAATATGTTCTGGTTTGTTTTGTCGTGTGTTCATAATCTTTAAAAACAATGCAGGCGGTATCCCTCTCCTGTCTTACATAAGCATTAAGGAATATGAAGGGAAATGACCACCAGGTTTTTAAGCTAATGCTCCATCACAAGTCAGCTAGATCTTGTTTCTGCCGCTGTGGCTGAAATGTGGCTTTGGCATGTTGGATTTCCTAAGAATTTCTGGCCGAAAGGCTTGCTAGTATACATCAGTCTTTTCAGTCATCCGGGATTGTAGTTCACTTAAAAATGAAACACTAAACATCTTTTGGCTGAGATGTCAAGCAGTTAAAGTCTAAGTCGTTGCAAAGTCACAGATGAAAAGCAGAATGAAAAGAAAGGATGAGCTGAGCTGGAAAATTGTTTGACTCGTGGTTCATTCTTAGTTCCGTTGAGCAACTCTTAAAGTTGTTATGAAACAGCGATTTTTACATATGGCCTGGAAAGATAGGAAAGTGATTCAAAACTTCCACAAAGGAGAAAGGAAGAGAGCGATACTGACCTTTCTAAGTCACAGATCAAAGTCTCCTGGAGAACAAATAATGGAGGACAGAGGTTTGCAAGGAGTTCTCCAAACAAGCTGTCAGTGTTATGAGCATGCAATACCACAGGTATGGAAGTCTTGCCTTACTTCACAATCCCAAAAGGTAGCTGGGCAGATGTGGATCAACATTTGTTTGAAATAAAAAGTATTAACACTTTCAAGTCAAATAAAACAATAGTGTTTACATTCCTTAGGTCTTGAGGGTGGGGGGCTCTGTGATATTACAAAATAGCAAAAACAGTAGTTTCTTTAATGTTATTTTTCTGGTCAATAATTATTTTTAACAATGCTTAATTATTCTATGTCGTGAGACACTAAAATCAAAAGTGGGAATCTCATTTACTTTAATTTTTTGAGATTATCGACAGCACAATCACTTGTAGAAACTGTAAAAAAAAAGTAAAAGTATCTCCTAGTCCCTTAATTTTTTTTTCATAAATGTTTCTGGCTTTTGAATAGTTTATTTATATTGTATATCATAGTTTCGACTGTAGACAATTACGATGCTAATTTATTGTTCCTTGGTTTCCCCGTTGTATAAGATATAGCCAAGACTAAAGAAACCAAATCTATATGTTTACTGTAGCATGTCTTCAAGTTAGTGGGTATAGAAGGGTCTTAAATGAATTAAAATCATTCACTTGACTAAATATCTGTAAATCTTCATGATTCTTCTGTAATATTTAATATCCATTGTAAATTATGTGACTTGTAGCTTTTTCTGTTTTTAAGTAAATTTAACAGAATGGAATCTTACCTGGTTTTCCTTTCAAACATTGTAAGTTGTATACCAAAGATATTAGTTGTGACTTCAGTGTGTACAAAGAGAATTATCTTATTATTTTTATTAATCACCTCTAACATGGGTTCACGTGAAGAGTGCACACTAGTCATGCTGGGTACTGACACCTGCCCAGCATTGATCACCTGTGTTATCTTCATGGTACAAGGAAGAGTGGAAAAAATCACCAACCAGAGCTCAGATCCAAAGCATTAAAAACGATGGCAGTGTCGTTGCTCCCCCAGTAAAAAACCACGTTGGTTGAAGACACGTGGAGAGGAACAGTGTTGTTCATGGTTAATGAAAGCTCCATCCTGTTTATCAGCATGGAGGGAGGCTCTTCTGAGACAAGAAGGTTATTTTATTTAGAAGGTCTTTAACACTGCTAAAAATCCATGCTTTCTTATTTCGGATATATAATAGTACTCCCCCACGGAATATTAAACCTAAAACAATATCAAATATTGGTATGTTGTTAACCTAGTAGGTTTTACCCTGAAATCAGTTAGAAAGACAGGCAACACAAAGTCAGTTCCATACAGCTGGGCACCAAGAACAGAAGCTGAAGCATAAGCCACAGCCACCATCTGTGGCCCATCCAAAGCTGATGTTCTCTGATGTTACTCATTAACAATTTTGTAACCAGACCTTTACTTAGCCCCAACTGCCTTATCAATTACAGGATTTATTAGCAAGAGCAGACTAACAGAAAGGTTTGTGGCATAGCTTGGTTTATTATAGTTGGTCTATGTTTGTAAACAGACAATCTGTAATGTCTGGCCATTTCTATTCCAGATCTGCAGCTGCCTTGGACTTGAATCCATGCAATGTTTAGAGTGTGAAGTCGGTTACTTGTTGACATTTTCTTCCTGTATCAGTGAAATACACATTGTCATGTCAGTTCTTGCCAGGAATTTCTCAATAAAATGGAGTTTTCTTTTTCAGTATTTCAATAAATATTGATATGCCCAGCCTGATAATTTTTTAAATCCTTTCTGTTGTACTTATTCTATTGGATACTAACTCTTCTGGCAATTAAATACTTGGCTAGGAATGGAATGAATGATAAGAAATTCACATGAAGAGACCCCTTTTCTCTCTAGACGTTGTCTGTGTGCTGTTGCTGTCCTTGCTGGAGATGCAAAGCCGTAAGCACACTGTGTGTCATCATTCCAAGCACGAATTAAGCCTTTCTGTCCCATACTGTTATAACTGATTAGCACAAAGATCTCAATATACCTAATCCTTAATTTTAATCAATTATTTGCAAGCAGAGAGAGAGAGAGAGAGAGAGAGAGAGAGAGAGAGAGAGAGAGAGAGAGAGAGAGATTGGGTGTTCCAGGGCCTCTAGCCACTGCAAACGAATTCTAGATGCATGTGCCAGGTGAAAACCACCTTGTGTTTCTGGCTTTATGTGGGTACTGGGGAATCAAACCTAGGTCATTAATCTTTGCAAGCAAGAACCTTAACAACTGAGCCATCTCTCCAGCCCCCTAATTTTTTTGTCTTTTAAATAATGCTCTAATAATATTCACAAGTACTTTATTAACTCACTTGTACCTCAGAACAGCATCATCTTAAAGCCCCTTGCATACACACACACACACACACATAAATCCACTGGTCAGAGGAGGAACAATGAAGCAGGAATTTGAGTTTTGTTTTCAGTGCTTGGATTGGAAGTCATGGCCTCATGCATGCTGAGCAAGGGTCTACACTGAGCTCCTGCCCAGCCCAGTAGCAAGGATTTGAACTAAAGTGATTTGACACTCAGACACACTGTGTCATTCTATCTCTAGGCCACAATGACACTTGGTCATCCAGAGGCAGAAATAATAGAGAAAATCAGGCATCAGGTCACCATGAACTATGCAAATATTTGTTATGAACTCAGTACCATAAAACCTTTATACTCTCTGGGGTTTACACCTAAAGGTTAACTAGAGATAAAACATACCGAGTGTTCTAGAAATTAACTTCCTTCAGTTCTTCTGAGCTTTTGGAGATGTTGGAAGAATCCATTTTAGAAATGAAACTTGTATTATACAGTATTCACTGAGTTTCAGAGCATCAACGCCGGCCTCTCCCTATCTCATGAGCCCTTCTCCTTGGGCTCAGGATCTTATCCTTCACCAAGCAGAACCGAATTTTCCTAGGATCCTGCAGAAAGATGCGAGACACTGCACAGAGTCTTCATGGAGTAGAAACTCAGTAGTGGTTCACAAAACCCTTCTCCCTTGTCAACCTCCAGGAAGAATTTTTAAAATGATTCTTGCTGGCATTCCACGAAAGATGAAAACATATATATATATATATATATATATATATATATATATATATATATATATATATATAATTGAACTGTGACTTACACCTTTTTTACATGTGTATGCACCGAGGTCAGACAAGATGAAGAGCATAGATTTTTTAAATGTTATTTTAAGTAGTTATTACATTTTTTAAAAATTGGTAGAGTTTCTCCAGAGCCCAATCTGGCAACTGGCAGAGGTCATATTGATGAGAGTCGAGGGAACCAAGCTTCCAGCCTTAGAATAACACACACCAAGTCGCTAAAGCCATCAGTATGAGGCAGCCCCGAAGGGAAAAAAATGACTCATGCTGATGTGCATTTGATTGTTATATTGGATATTCAGAATAACTTTGAGGAGGTTTGTACCTTTAACCAAGTTTGACATTCAGTTTGAAGCCATCTCTGATGTATATTTTTATGAGAACCACGTGGAGACTTTGTTCAACATAACACAGGTCAGAATGCTACAATACTTAGTGAACTTGACATTTCCCTGGAAAAATATAGACCAATTTTCCTTAATGCTGAACAGGAAGTGTATAGTTTAGTCACTCAAAATAAATAGTCTTGCAGCACTTTAACTGTTTCACACAGGCATTTGTTTTATGTTAAGTTGGGAATTAATAATTCAGTGACTGATGTCTGGCTGTGATTGTGGTTTGGTTTGTAGAAAAGCCTTGCATGTTTGTTACTAAGAAAGGGGAAAGGGGCAAGAAGGGGTGTAATTAGACTAATTGCTGAGTGAATTTGAAGCTGGACTATCAAAACCCAGTGGGCTGCAGAGAGCTGAGCCCTGCGTCCTCTACCCCTAAGACCCACAGCTATCCTGGAGGGAGCTTTTGTGGTTCGAAGACCTGAGATTCTCCTTTGGGACCCTGCCAGGTGAAAACAACCAATGAATATCATCAGAGACAACCACTCTCACGTGACCCAGTATCTTTGCCCATCCTTGGGGGCCTAGAGCCCCTTTCTGAGGCTGAAAACTGGTCCAGTGAACTATGTCTGGGCCAGGGTCCTCAGCACTTTTGCAACAGGAGCTAAAGTCCTAGATTTCCCAGCTCCTGACCTCTAGGTCTACTTCCTACACCTCTTCTCACAAGACCTGCGTATCCAAACCCCACTGGAACCTTTTCCCACCTCTCTCATGATCCACATCTGTCTTCCCTGAGCTTTAAATCAGACCCTTAGCACATCTCGCCTGAGATCCTGCAGGAGACTCCAGGCTGCACTCACCCTCGCTCTGCCCACTCTCTGTCCTTACCCCAGAATTGTGATGCCATGTGATTCCATCACTGATAGTACCTGGGAGAAAAGTCGGATCCCCTATACTGCATCAAGGCCTGTCCTGATTAGGTCCCTGCCTGCCTTTCCAGTCCTGTCCTCTCCACATTCACCCAGCACCCGCCCCACTGAACCACTGCTGACCAACTTCTGAATACCATGGTCAACTCTACCCAGGCTCGGAGACTCCTGATGGCCCCACCCATCCAGTGCAACCCGGCCTCTAAGACCCGGACCTCCCTGTGCAGTAGTCTCTAATCTGGTCACTTTAGTTTCCCACAGCTGTCCCCAAACAGGAGCATAGCAGCAAAGGTAGAAAATCCAGCCATTTCTACGCCATGGGCTCAGTGCCTGGCATCCATCAGACCCAGCAAGTGACCTCCACAAGAGCACTAAAGCTCCCTGGCCTGCACACCACACTGTCCTTGTGTTAATTTTCCACCATCTAATAAAATACCCGAGATAGCTAACTTAAGGGTGTCTGGGCAGCATTGTCTATTTGTTTGTGTTTTGGAGGCTTTGGGCTCATACCTGAGAGGCTCCAGTCCCCCAACCCCGGGTGAGGATACACAGCATGGCAAAAGCATGTGGTATTCTTCCTGGCTCATCTCATGGCCAAGAAGCAAAACAGAAATGGAACGAAGCCAGGGCTCCATGATTCCTTGAAGTGGATCCCCCAACAGCCTATGGGGTGTCCTCAATACCTCACCTTCTAAAATCACCCTGGAGACCAAGCCTTTAGCCCAAAGGTCTTTGAAGGACATTCAAGATCTCCAGAACTACTGCAGTCCCAGTTTGTCTCTTGGCTGGACATTTCCCAGTCTGAAGCCCAGACTGGGAAAACCTTGTCCCATCTACCCCAAACCCAGTCTCATGCATAGATCATGTTACTTTAGGATTTGTTCATGCGTATGAATGCAGGTCAACTCCTGCCTTGAGCATGGTACTAACTTCCTGGGAAGAAATGAACAGACATCTATTCCCCCTGGATAAGGTACCAACGGCAGGCCAGAGAAACCATTCACCAAGTCTAGTTCTGTGAAGCAATGAGTTTATTGGGGTTACCTACAGAAGCATGGGTGAGGAGCTACTTCCAGGAGTATGGGTGACTCAAAGCCCACCCATGGAAGCTGCACCCTCTACACAGCTCCTTCAGCTCATGTTCCTCTCTGGTGATGTCCTGGGCCTCATGAGCTCTAGGAGGGAAGGCTTCAAGTAGAAGAAACAGTTCCAGAAAATTAGCCCAAAGAATTAGGCAGTGAAATGACATACATTAACCCCAAAATGCTCAGCATCACAGCCAAGCATCTGAAGAAAGGGCTGCATTGTGTGAGGAAGGGAGGCAGATGATGACACTTTAACACTGTGTGAGGGCAAATGATGAGCCGAGCAAGAAAAGCCATCTGAAAACTGAGTGGACAAGAGGCTGCAGATCTCCCCAGAACTCTTCTTCTGAACTGGGGATGTGACTCTGGATGGCTGGGGAACCCTTGATGCCAACATGACCAGGTGAATAGGCTGGCTCAAAATTTCCAGACAGACCCCCTCCCCTTTCTCATCGCTCCAGGAACAATCTGCATGTGTCTTTGAAGTTTGTTAGCACAGTGAGCTGCCGAAAGTCAAGAGCCAGCTAATGAATTTACAAAATTCATTTCAGTATTTATGAGGCAGGAGAGAAATCACAACCTGCCAGACATGTGAGACCAACTCCTTCTTACAAACAGGCAATGTTCTGACAAAGGAAATGTGCCCACTTTCGGAAAAGCTGCTTCTCCATGGAGTTAGAGATGTGGCCTCAGTGACGGTGCTTGCTGAGATTGCCTGAGGCGACCGCTTCTCCAGCACCTGCTGTACAACAGGACAGAGATTAGTCTTCAGGTCCCCTACCCGTACCCACTCTAGAAGGGTCAAAAGTGCCCCCAGGCTGATGACATCACATGGGAAAGATGGTGGTCTTAGCCTGCAAGCCCCTAGCTCCCTTTATCACCCAGCAGAAGAGAGCATGAAGACATGAGAATATCTTCAACGGAGGAAAATCCCTTTGCTCATTTGCCCAATATCACTCACACAAAAAATAATCATTTTCTATTCTGTTCCAGGCAATGATATAATTGAGGAAATACCTTCAATGCCTACTAGAGGTGATTCATGAATATAACAGTATGTAGTTGTAAACAACAGGCTAAACAGTGTGCTGCATGCTAGAGGCGATTATTAGTTGTCTACTGAAACTTTCTTCTTCTTTTCTTCCCTGGACCCAAGGGCCCTAATTAACAACTCTATTTCCCAGAGTTCTTTGCTCCTAGGTGTCCACGTGAGTAAAATGGTGCTTATGTGATGGAGTGGGTGTGAAATAGAGATAAGCCACTTTCCCTGGGTTCAGCCCTTCCCCTGCTGGCCCTGCGTGTGATCTAGAAAAGCAGGCCAGAAGGAGCAATAAGATGGAAGTCACCCGGAATGACCAGGTAGTGTCTGTGGACCAGCTTCAGGTAGGAGAGATGTGACATTCATTTAAAACATTGTATTTGGTGGTCTCTTTCAAAACCTCCAGGCCTCCTTCACTCTTTCACCTGGTCTTGTTTTTGAGACTGAGTTTTACTTTATTTTTTGGTTTTTTGGTGGGGGGTTGTTTGTTTGTTGTTGGTTTTTGGTTTTCGAGGTAGGGTCTTGCCCTAGCCCAGGATGACCTGGAATGCACTATATTGTCTCAGGGTGGCCTCAAACTCAGTGTGATTCCCTCACCTCTGCCTCCCGAGGGCTGGGATTAAAGGTGTGCACCCCCACACCTAGCTCAAGTCTCCTTTAACTAATTCTCTGGTCTCTGCTCCCTTGCTGGACTGGAGTCGCAGGTGCTAGTGAACATGCCCAGCTGTTTTATGTGGGAAATCTCCACACCCGGTCTCCAGCCCCCTCAGGCCCTCATGCTTGTGCAGGAAACACATTTTACCACAGAGTCATCTTCATAAGTACCCCACTTTTTCTGAGACAGAGACTAGCTATGGAACCCAGATTAACCTTTAAATAACATATACATAGCTTCGAACTCACAGCAATCCTCCGGTCTTCCAATGGTGGAATTATAGGCACAAACGACCACACCTGGCTAAATCCCTTCCTAGGACTAAGGAAAGTAATGTTACAGAGGTTGAATAACTTGCTCGTGAGTGTCAGAGTCAGGGTCAGAGGTCTGCCTGATTACAAGGTCCTGCTCTAACCACCCAGCACAGGCCTCCGGCAAGCACATACCATGATGTTCTTCAGCGACACCTTTGACTCATTCAAGGGAGTCAAAGGGAGCATTTCTTTAGGCTACATAGAAACAACCCTGACAGATATGTTTGCTTGTTTGTTTGTTTGTTTGTTTTTAATCTAGGGCATAAAAATAAATAAATAAAGTGCAGGGCTTGGTGGTGCACACCTTTAATCCCAGCACTGGGGAGGCAGAGGTAGGAGGATCATTGAGTTTGAGGCCAGCCTGGAACTATAGAGTGAGTTCCAGCTCAGTCTGGACTAGAGTATGAGACCCTACCTCAAAAACAAACAAACAAATAATAAAATAAAAATAAAGCATGTCATCTTTTCGTCAACAAGGGCCTGGATGAGCTTAGTTCTAACCACTGCTGTCTAGGGTCAATCTCCTCATGCTGCGGATTAGCCCTGAACAAGTGTTGATCCCCAGCACTGAGAGATAACAGAGACAAAAGAAAATCATAAAGTCTAACTTAAAATGTTCACTTCCCAATGCTTTGGAAATCTCCACAACACAGACATTCTTTGAGTCTCACACAAATGAGCATACAACCAGAGACCTTCATTGATCATCTCGACAGAAAAATAAGCACCATCTTTTATATGAGCCTGAGTGTGTTGCTACTGTTCTCATTATTTATTTTATCAGAAAATCATGTGAGAAACATCCCGTATGTATTGAACGCTAGGGAACATGATGCTTCCGAAGAGAAAGCACTGTGTGCCTGTCATTTCTGCTTACGTTCCACTGAGCCTGGCAGTCACTGGAACACTGCCTATTTAAAAGACTTTGTTCCAAAGACATTTCCCAGAAAAGTCAGGCGGATCAGAGGTGTGTGCCACGGAGGTGGGGTTGCTTCTATAAATAAGTGTGGAAACACGTGTCGCATCCCCGGAGTGTTGCTCTGCAGGTTTTATTTCCCTGCTGTTCCTGCACCGTGGCCTTGTGTTATTTGAGTGTCAAATGTCCCTGTGACCATTGTGTGGCCTGGATTCCAGCCAGGCTCAAGGTGCTATGCCTGATCAGTGCTCACTTGTCCCTTCCCTTCTCTTAAGTGGAACAGCAGGATGGAGGAGGGAGAGGTGGTCTCCCACCTGCCATGGGCAGCCCAGCACACAGAGCATGGTGACCATCCGGCCACCCACTCACACCCATGCCACTGAGGAACAGAAGGTTAAGGTGGCTGATCCCTGCTTCATTCAGTCCTCACTTAGGCCCTCAAATCAGGCCTAATTCCAGGCACAGCAAATATGTGGAAACTGTGGCTTCCATACTGAATGCTTCCTATGGTCATAGCTGGTAAGTGGCCAGGCTGGGAGGCAAACCAAGTTCATCCAAACACACAGACTGGCCCTTTAACCTCTGAGCCATAATCTGTGTGTTCTGACAAAGCCAGAAAAGAGAATGAGGCCAAAATGCACAGCTAACTTCTGTGTCTACTTCTCCACTTCATCACTTGACTCCTGGGGAAGACTCTCCCCTGTCTCGAGCTCCACTGAAACAGGTCAAAGGCAAAGGCATCCAATCACATCATTCCCAAAGACTGATTCACCAGCCATCGGCTCTGTGTACTGATTTCCCTCTGTTCCTGGTTGCTTGCTTTGTTTTCAGACAAGGACCTGGTTGGTCCAAAGACTGGAAAACAGGACTGTGTCCAGCCAGGTTTGCACCTGAAGTGTGGTTGACCAAAGAGGATTTCATGGAAGAGGCAGTATTTAAGTATGTTTGCTGCTTTCAAAGGCATAAAAGGCTGAATAATAAAATCTATGGAGCAATGACAAGTGGGAAGCAACAGCCAAAGGAGATCCCTAGACAGGGAAAGTAAGGACACAAGAGACGACAGTCTGGAAAGATGGCTCAGTGGTTCACGAGCTTGCCTGAAAAACCTAAGGACCCATAGTTCCATTCCCCAGTGCCCACATAAAACCAGCTGCACAAGGTGGCACATGTGTCTGGAGTTTGTTTGCGGGGGCTGAAGGCCTTTGCACACCCATTCCCCCCCCTCTGTCTATCTGCTTCTCTCTTTCTCTCTCTCAAATAAAATACTTTTTAAAAAAGAGATGAGTGACTAAAATGGACAGAAGTATGAGCTCGAGGCATGGAGGACTTTAAATTGAAAACATAAATAATTGTAGCAGTATGGTGAGACCGTTATAGTGGGAGAAAAGCCCATAAACTAGAATCAACAAGGTGACAGAAGTATTACAATGTTGTCTCTATTAACACTGTCACTGTTTCCTCTTTCCAGGAAAACAGTGGCCAAATAAGGTGTCATTGTGTTTGGAGCTGGTATCAGATGATTGAAGTCAAGTGGCACATAACCATGATTTAGCCAATAACAACCCATATACAGTGGTGGGGCCATAAGATTATATCTATATACCTACCTGTGTACATATATCATAGCTATCTTAGTCTGTAAGAGCATTCTGTGATGTTCTCACAATGAAATTGCCCAACTTCACATCTCCAGTTGTTTTATATATATATCATAAACATGAATAACCATTTATGATACATACAGACATATGTACATATATAAAAGCATCTGGGTTGATCTGGGAATACCTCCTGGGCTTGTCCTCATCAGATGCAATGGTAATTCACATGATATTGTGAGAATCCCAAGAAGGGGTTTTCCTCCTGCATTTTGCCTCACAGTCCACAAAGATGGCAATTTCCTGTTTTCCAATCACTGTGGAAAACTTTCCCAAATATGGTCTGATATTGAACACCTCATCGCAGACACAGATCAAGAGGACATCCAAAACACAAAGGCTGGTGTCTGAAGGAAGAGATAGGCTTCAAGGAAACTTGGAGTTGAAAAAAAATGCATATGTAATAGGGAACCCCAAAGCCTGTTTTATTTTGATTAAAAATAAACTATGCTTGTATCTGGGCTCTCAAAACCAAATAAAGGCACATGCTCTCTCTTCCCTTGCTCCATCCGCTGTTTCTCATGAGGCTGGAAATATGAGAAGAGCTTCTGCAACCCCATCAGTGCTGGGGTGGAGGTGGACGTGTGACGTGCATAGCGCAGTGGCAAGGCTTCCCTGGACTTCAGTTAGAAGTGGGGAGTGGGGAGCAAACTCCAGGAGTAGAGGGTGTGGGGAGGCAGTGTCCCCTGGCCACTCCCACACCCTAAACTCCAGCTCTCCTTCAGTCAGGTGACTGTCCCCCACACCAGCTGCTTCCTTGATCTTTCCCAGGTTGCCTGGATGGTTTTAGACACATACTCTTCTTGATCCCAAGGAGGATCAGTAGGACATTTATCACCTGTGGTCAGAAGCTAAGGACAGCACCAGTTCTGTCCTGGCCCAGATGCCCAGCCTGCCTTTGCTACACCCGCCCCCCCCAGCCCATTTCCTTTCTAACAAATCAGAAGAAAGCTAACAAATATCCAGCATAACAAAACCCACATCCCAGTAAATGCAATGTGCTGTCCCCTTGGGAACTAAGTTGAGTGAATTCCCTTGAGATTTCACCATGAGGTTGGGGGATGCGCCCAGTTTGGGCTTCTTTTCATTTAATAGCTAGGCACAATCGATACTTACTAAATGTTTCTTGGGTTGAATCAAATATGTAATTGCTTTTCTCCTGCTTTACCAATATTTGAAAACAAGTAATTTGTACAACAATATTAATGGTCCGTCATTCATCTTGAAAAAGAAATAGGCATCATGAGTTATATGAAAACCCTCTATTTGTCTACTTTTAGAAAAAGAATATACTTTTAAAAATTGTGCTTCCACTGATGATTTCTGAGTCAATAAATTCCTGATTATCATGATAAAGAAGAGAGAACTTTAGGAAAAAGATTCTTAAAACTGTGATGGTCTAAAACATAAAGATCTTCTCAAGTTCACACTATCAGTTCACCATTAATGTTCATATTGTTTGAAAGCTTTAGCAAGGAATACTTTTTGCCCTGCAGACCTACTCATGCAATGGTCATTTCATAAACAATATAGTTCTTACTTGGTTGTTATGACTATTTTTTTAACCCAGGCTGTCACTACTTACTCCCAGTTAGCCTGGAACTCACCAACCGCCCATCTCAGCTATTCGAATCCTGGCATCACAAGTGTGTGTCACCATGCCCACTCTGTTAGGTCACTTCTTAATCTGAAAATCCAATTAAGAAATACCCGATTTCTTCAAATCTAGTATTCTAGCCATTGTGGGACACACCATTGTTATTTTATGTACCAGTAAAAATGAAGTCGTTTGCTGATATCATTGTAAACCACAATTGACTTGAGAGAAGTTAATGTCAGAATATATGCCTTAAGAGTGAGAAGTGTCAGTTCCCTGGCTAAGTCTCTTCATAGTCCTATTTCAGAGCCCCACATCTGGAGCCATGGTAGGCTCCTCAGTCCAGACATTGAATCCAATAAGAAATCACCAATGGATTTGTCTTTGAGTATCTATGTTATTTCATATTCAACAGACAGGCCTTTGTACTCATCGTGTGTATTAGATGTGGTTCCTGCCCTCAAGGCCAGGCACTGGCACATTATGGCCTACAAGCCAAATCCTAATGTGGTAGTTTGAATATATAACCCCCTTTGACTCAGGTGTTAAAATTAAACTTGTAACTTGGATCTCCAGCTGCCTGGTAAGAGGCAGCTCCAAGATGGAAGCCAGTAGGTAGATGAGGACTCTGCATCTGAAGAAGGGAAGCTCCACTAATAAACAAGCAGGGCAGCAGGGACCATGATGGGCATCAGGGACTCAGGAAGACCAAGGCAGAATGTGGCAAGTTGCTGGAAAGACTCTTGGGAAAATGGCACGTGAGTTGCACCTTGAAATGTGCATGAGGAAGAGGATAGAGAGCAAACCTGTGCCTGGTGTGGGAGCGCAGGGCACCAACCCAGCCTAATAGCTTATAAACCCCACAGAAATTATCAATGGTTCTGCAAGCTTGGACAGCAATGTTTGGGGGGGGAGGGAAGAAGAATGCAATTGAGTGGGTAGCCAGACCAGGGCCTAGAGCAGCTGAGCGTGACAGGACCCTGAAGGATATTCGAGAAGAAAATCAGGTTTCCAACTTGGAGAGAGCAACTGAGCCCCAAGGGTAGAGAACAGACAAGAGCAGGTACTCTGAAACTCACATGGCCTCTCTCTAATTCTGAGGGTGAAAGACACATTTTAAGTAAAAAGTAGTTTATATGAACTTGACACTGTGAGTAAATGGTTTGAAAGAGAGTTAACATGAGCATAGTGGTGCTGGCCCCCACAGGTGTGGGTGATTTTACCTGTGTTTCCCACAGGTGGTGGTTCCTACTTAGATTAACTGTCTCCCACACTCCAGAGAGCCATTTCCGTTCTGAATCACGCAGCACAGTTGACAGTAGGTAACAAACAACTTAGAGCCCTATCAAAACATAGCCACCTGGCTACAAAGTAAGCCATGAAGACTTAGAGGAGCAATGGAAATTACCAGAACAAGAGGCGCTGGCAGAGTGGCATGGTACTGAGCTCTGTGTCCTGAGCTGAGGCCCCTGAAGACAGAAGAAGAAGATCTCAGAAGAAAGAGAGAGAGATTGTGTGTGTGTGTGTCTGTCTGTAAGAGAGGGGGTGGGGCTAGGCACTGTTTCTCTACAGCCATTGGAGGCTCTCACCTTTCACTGGGCTCTCCATTAAGACGTCTGGAAGTGTTCTCCAAGGCCAGCATCCCTGAATCCTCAGCTTTAGCCTGAAACCTCAGTTCTCTGGATGGATTGATGATCTCACCATCCTCTGAGTCTGAGAGTGGGCCTCATCCAATCAGCTGAAAAGCAAAAAGAACAGGACATGAAAGAGGGAAGATCCTTCCACTCTGCCACAATCCCTTGCAGAGAGGCTTCCGTGGTCAAGGGGGAGAGTGACAGAAGTGACAGGTGACTTTTTTTGAGTCTTGGAAATGGGTAAATGAGTAAAGGTATAGAAGTGCAATGAGAACACACACACACACACACACACACACACACACACACACACACACATGTGAGATTTCTTTCCGTGCAGGGCTCACAGGATGGTGGGGGCTGCTGGCCCAGGAGAAATCATGGGGCAGGCTGGCAACTCTACTGTCACATGCCCGCCTTCCTAAAGAGCATTTGGCTCCTTAGGTCACCAACTCTGCATCCACGGCCACAGGTTCGGTTGCTGACAGGTGCACACACTTTACTTTATCCCAAACTAACATCATGTGCCCACATGAGCCTTCTTGAATGTTCCATCTTGCATCAACCAAATCATCTGTCGGAAGCCAGTGGGCAGTCTTTCCTGTGTTCTCAGTTTGTGGCAAGAATTCCCAAATTCAGCTCTCTGGCTCTCTTCTCTCTGTCTCTCCTGTGTGCAAATAAAGTATTTTTTAAAAAAAGAATTCCTAAGTTTAATATACAACACATACACCCACCAGGTTATTCAAGCTCATTCCCTCTTTCAGATTAATCACCAATTCCTGTGGGCTTTATTTTAGAAATATCTCTCAAAGATGTCTGTATGCCTTCACCTCCTCTCACTACGACCTAATTCAGACCAACGTTCATTTATAACATTACACTGGCCTCTTCAATAAGAGACTTTGCTACAACAAATCTGGAATGATCTCTTCAAAAGGCAACTCTGACATCCTTTTGGATTAAAGTCCTTAACCGAATTTTCTGGTCTAATAATGTAAATATCCTCGTCCATGCCAGTCTCCATAGGACTCCAAAATGGGCCCTGCCATTCCCATAAATAAACTCGCAAAGCTGCCTCCTGTACTCTACATGAACATGGCTGATCTCTCTCTTCACATGACTCCTACTCATCCTAAGAGGTGCCAGTTCACACCCTCTAGGAAGCAGAGGCTAAGATGGGTTGAGGAATGCAGGAGGATGATCTGGAGAAAGTCTGTCAAGGAGAAAGGAAGAGCCAGGCGTCAAAGAGGAGAACCTGTGAGCACAGTAAGGTCTGACCTTCTCCAAAGGAGAGCAGGAAGGAGAGGGCTGCAGAGGGGCACCGAGGGTCTCAGCAAGCTGAGGACCAGGGCAGCCTGTGGGAACGTGACCTTGGCATGTGCGAAACTCGAGCTCAATGCTGAGGCTGCAGCCGCTGGAGGCTGTGCGCTAACTTCACTTCTCTCCCTTCCTCTCTTTAAGCGCCTCCATGGCTGCCCGCAATCTCTGCTGTGGGGCAGGGTGGGGGAGGGGGAGGGGGAGGCCAAGGGGAGGGGAAGCAGCACCGGAGAGGGTGACGTGTATACAAATATGATCAAACATGTATGCAAGTGTCACAAAACCCATCATTGTATACAATTAATACATACTATTAAAAAAGTTCTTAACTCAAATATTGTATATATTTTAGCCAAAAAAAAAAAATCATTCCCTATAGTTAAAGTTGAATCCTTAACTTCCTAAAAATTATCAGAGAAAGGACAGAAACATTTTCATGATTCTTTTTTGTATTTTATAGTATGTTTGAAGACATTTTCATTGAGAAGTTTAATACACGGACATACTGTAATTTGATCATATTGTCTTCCTATTATCCTTTTCTGTCCCCTTCCCAGGCCCTATATACCCAATCCCCTTCCAAGCAGTCCTTCTTTGGGTTTGATGTCTCATTCGTTTGTCCTCCTCTGTCCTCTATGTCAAAATGTTGATCACTTTTATGATTTTATGGCATCACTATGATTCATATTATTAAAAATCCCAATCACTGAAAATATAACTAAATTACTTTCATTGCAATAGTTTAATAATATAGAAAAGTATATCAATATATTCTACAATACTTTGAATGAGTGACAATGAAAATGTAGGGTGGGTTTGTATCTATTAGGATGGTGTCGTCAGCTTTCTTGTTGCTGTGACAAGGAACCCGACAAATAGCAGCTTGAGGGGGAAAGGGTTTATTTTGGTTTTCACACTCGAGGGGAAGCTTCATGATGGCAGAAAAAACGATGGCATGAGCAGAGGGTGGACATCGTCTCTGCCACAACACTGCAAATAGTGACAGGAAGGTGTGCCAAACACTGGCAAGGGGAAGCTGGCTACAACCCCCATAAGCCTGCCCCCAGCAACAGAGTAACAAGGTTCCAATTCCAAAACTGCCATCAACTGGGGGTGGAGCATTCAGAACACAGTAAGTTTATGGGGACCCCTGGATCAAACCACTACAGATGCCTATTATCAAAGACATGAGATGTATCCTAGGGATGCAGCTGAATAGGAGAGCGCTTTTCTGCCACAAGGGAGGTGAGAGAAAGAGCCCTTAGTGTCCTGTTAGTGGGAATGTAGATCCGGGGGAACAGCATGGATGCTCCTAAAATGAAAACAGAAGTATCATATGAGCCTGCAACCTCAGTTCTAAGCATATTCTCAAAGGAAATGACCCACCAGCGCCAACAGACATTTGCATTCCTGTGCTTATGGTAGTATTAGTCACTAGAAGGGGATAAAGAAGCCACAGTCTGTGCAGACGATGGAATTATCCAGCCTTAAGAAAGGAGATTCCTGAGGCTGGGGAGCTGGCTTGCAAAACCTGCTGGCCTGGGTTTAATTCATCAGCCATCTACAAAAAAAGCCGAACAGACATTCATTTACAGCAGCAAAAGACCTTGATACACACACACACACACACACACACACACACACACACTCAAAGGCATAAATTAATAATTAATTTTAAAGAGAGGCTTCTGCCTCTAGCCACAACATGGATGAACCCAGTGAAGCCAGATGCAGAAAGAAAAATACTGCCTGATCTCACTCCTATGTCTTTTGTGGAGCAGGGAGGATCCAATTTAGAGAAGCTTTGAACAAACTTTCTGAAACATTTCCTTAGGTAAAAAGCATCCTTGACCCCTATTCCAGGTAACATTTCAGTGTTTGCTGTTTTCTCCTGGTCAGAAGACCACCCCGCAGCCTTGGCTTCCTGGGACATCGGTCTGCACGTAAAATATCACACACTTGCCACCAGCTTCACCACAAGTTAACTTCTGAAAGCAAGATTTGAGAAAATAATAATTTTATTTATTTGCAAGGAGAGAGGGAGAATGGGCCCACCAGGGCCTCTTGTCACTGCACATGAACTCCAGATGCATGCGCCACTCTGTGCATCTGGCTTTACATAGGTACTGGGGAATTGAACTTGGGCTGTCGGGCCTTGTAAGTGTGTGCCTCCAAAAGCTGAGCCATCTCTTGGGCCCCAGCAAGAACATTTTCATTAGTTCTTAATATGCCAGTTCCAGATTGCCTTTAGTCAAAATCAAAGGCACAGTTTGATTGATTCTAACACAATATTTTATGACAGGGACTAGGGACAGGGATGGTCACAGAGGGCTGGGAGGACTTCCCTGCATCCATTATGTTTTCCTCAGCCGACTTGGAAGTCAAGGACTTTCACTTATTAGAACAGAATGTCCAGCATCCTGATAATTCATTGCATATAACCTGCAGATGGAAGACGGAAATCATGACAGAGTGCTCTCTTAGAAAACAGAAAAATGAACCAGAAAGATGGCTCAGCGGTTAAGGCACTTGCCTCCAGTGCCTAAGGCCCAGGGTTCAATTCCCCAGTACCCACATAAGCCAGACCCACAAGGTGGTGGCCCTGATGCTCTCTCTCTCTCTCTCTCTCTCTCTCTCTCTCTCTCTCTCTCTCTCTCTCTCTATCATCTCTCTCTCTTTGCTTGAAAATGAATAAATAAAATATTTTTTTAAAAAAGAAAGAAAATAATGCACCCTGATCCCTGAGCACAGTCCCCAGCTGGACTTCCACAAGCTACATATATGTGAATGAAATGGTCAAGAATTTGAGGGCACGTAGTAGAATACTTTTTATTAATAACAGTATTTAGAAGATATTTGTGCCTTTTATTCAGAATTTGAATGGCACTATTTTTTATTTTTGTCTTCTGTTTCCTGATATGTAGTTTTATTATTTGATTACATTATTTTTGTTTCTTCCTATTATTTTCTTCAAAATCATGTCTTTTCCATCAACTCAATTTTTTAAAATTTTTGGCGACAGTTGAGGCTCATCTTGAACTAACAATCCTCCTGCCTCAGCCTCAAGTTCTTGAATCCCACTTGTGTACCAGCTCAACTAGAACATTCTATCAAGCAGATTTCTAGCTGGTGAGGTAGTTATAGGAAAAGAATATCAAGATGTATCCATCTTATTCCTTCACCACGAGGAGAAATTTAGCACTCTACAGCAAAAACCATGACACTACACAGTACTCGGAATTCCCTGAGTTAAACTGGCAGACAATGCTCTTCTTTAAAGTCCCCTGATGATTAAAACTTGAATTGAAGTAATTATTTAAGAACTCCTCAAGGAGGCTAAGGCAGATGAAATTCTAATTCCGAGATGGAGATGCAAGGGCTGTAATTTCATGGGGAATTTGAAATAGCTCAGAGAAAGTACAATATAATGTCGAGTTTCCTAATTGTTTTTCCTATGACTCTTTAGTTCTGTTAAACAATCCATGAAAACGAAGTAATGGCAGGCAGGAGGCTACTCAGTTTTCCTTCTTGGTTTGTCCTGGGCCGATGTCAACTCTCCATTTTCTCATACACTTCGGAGCCAGGCTAGGGCTGGCCACCACAGCTGGCCTTTGCCACATTCACTCTGGGACACCACGTGTCATGAGTGGGCCATTCAGTGACCAGCTGGCTGGAGAAGCTGCTCGTCTCTAGAAGCTCCTCTGGATAGCAATAGATTAAAACGAATGCTTCACATTTCCAAGACAGTCCTCATTTAATGAGCAGTGGGAGAGAGACTTGAGGAGTGCTTCAGACAGCATGAGATCTACCTCGAGCCCAGTCATTGAATGACCTTGATCAATTAAATCTGTTTCCCTGGACCTCAGTTTCTTCTTCTGAAAAATGACAATATATCATGAGATGACACAAGTTTTTCCAGTTCTCAAATTCCGAGGTTGGATGAATAGTTAATCTGTAACTAATTACCTAACCAGGATTAGTGAACTCCAAAGGAGAAGTTCAGAACATAGTGATCCAACTGCTCACATTTTAGTGTGAGGAACTAGAACAGACTTTAAATCGACAGAAATGAGATAGAAATGACTAACATATTAAAAGGTTCCCAACTTTGTGTGTAATATTTCACTGTTGCGTTTGGTTTAAGACAAAATCTCATTCTAGCATAAAATGGCCTCTAAATTATAGTAATCCTCCTGCCTCCGTGCTAAGATTATAGACATGAACTTCCACATCTGGCTTGTACTTTTTCAGGGGGGAGTGGGGGACACTGTAGAGATCAAACCCAGGGTTTATTCATGCTAAGTCCATTCTCTGCCACTGAGCTGTATCCCTAGCTCTAGCATTCGTAATTTTTAAAGTATTTTAATTTATTTATTTGCAAGCAGAGAGAGAGAGAGAGAGAGAGAGAGAGAGAGAGAGACAGAGAGACAGAGAGGGAGAGAGTATTGAGCACCAGGGCCTCTCACCACTGCAAATAAACTCCAGTGCATGTGCCACTTTGTGCGTCTCTGTGTGGGTACTGGGCAAGTGAACCTGGGCTGTCAGGGTTTCTAAGTAGTGGCTTTAACTACTGTGCCATCTCCCCAGCTCCTCATTCATGATTATAAATGCACATCAAAACAACAATAAACCATTTCCAGCTATCAGGTTAGATTAGCCACAGTAAAAGTTTAAAGATACCCAGTGGCGGTTAGATGTGAGAAAACGAACTCAGTGTTGTTGGCATGAATGGAATCGGCAGTCTTCTGGAAGGCCAGTTTGTTAATACGTGTATCCAAATTAGAATCCACATATCATTGAAAAGTTTACCTTTAATTTAACTTATATTGTACATGCAAAAGTACACACAAATAGGGTTGGAGAGATGGCTCAGCAGTAAAGGTGTTTGCCTGCAAAGCCTACAGACCTGGTTCGGTTCCCAAGTACCCAAGTAAAGCTAGAAGTACAAAGTGCCATATACATCTGGAATTTGTTTGCAGAGGCCCTGGTGCACTCTCTCTCTCTCTCTCTCTCTCTCTCTCTCTCTCTCTCTCCTTACAAATAAATAAATAAAATATAAAAAGTGCACTAAACTATGTGTACAGCAATGCCCTTGACAGAATTACTTGAAACAACCACAAATGGGAATATGTTTAATAAATTATAGTATATCCATTTTGTGAGCTAACAGGCAGCTTCTAGAAATCATGTTTTGCTGATGTGGAAATATGCCAAGAATAGTATGAAGAAATCACCATGCTGAAGAGCAATAGGCATAATAGGATATAATTTGGAAAGAGAGAGAGAGAAAGAGGGAGGGAGAGAGAGGGAGAGGGAATGGGAGGAAGGAAGGAAGGAAAGAAGACAAGTTTAGATAATAGATATTTGTTTGGGGAGGGAAATTTTCCAAAACTCTATACTATTTTGGTCAAGTTTTGATTCTATCTAAAATTCCTTATCATGATATTTATATTTTAAGAAAAAAAATAATTAAATCAAGAACCATCATTGAGAAGTGGTTGGGAGGCTATGTCACAGAGTGAGCACAGACACCCAGGTACATGGGGTGCAGTGCCCTGAAGCCAGAGCGCCCTTGGCTGCAGGTATAGAGAACCAGGCATTACAGGGCTCCATGAAGACAAGCCTCTGGGACATGTCTGATGTGTTTGCCTGCCCAGGAAGATGATCTTTATCCTTCCAGGAACCACTCTCTCCCTCCACCCCTTAGTCCAGGTTTGAGGTTGGGGGCTAGACCTTGACCTCCATTTCCAAGTGTGGTCAGGACTGTCATGACATGACACAGCCAGGAGAGACACTGGCCAGTAGATAAGCTGACAAGTGCATCCTGCAGGACGTCTGCTGGAGCTCTGGTCAGAAGCATCCTTTGACAGCAGGGTTGCTGGAGCAAATGTCTGGAACCTCTGGCAGCCATTGTCAGCAACACCTGGGTAGAGCTTTGTCTGAAAATAGGGCAAAACACAGGAAAGCAGGCCTTGCGTGATGAGAGACAGATTCCTGTGGATGCACTGCACCTGCTTCCAGCCATGCACAAGTGTTCAATGAGCTTATAAATTCTCACTCCCGAGCTGGCTTGATTCTGTGTCTGTCAGTTTCACCTCAGAGTCTCAACAAATAGAAGCATCATAGGAATTTCTTCCCCAGCTGGCAGTGCCCACAGTGCCTTTCCAAGCCTTGCCCAGCAGTGTGGACCCTCAAGCACAGCACTTACCATGATGTGTCCTGTCCCTCAGTTGCTGGTGTCCTTACCCTGCCACCCAGCCTCAGGAGAGAGCCCAGCCCGGAGCAATGATTTTCAATATTCACAATTATTCGAATTTTAAATGCCTGGCATGGCATAAATGTATCTTAAATATAAGGTAGACCTAAGGAACTAATCTTAGGGATTATTAATTTCATAATCTAGTCATCTCAGAGATCAAGATTCAGGGATGACTCAGGAATGAGCCACTGATTCCTGAGCCTCAAGCCTCTCCAGAGAGTAGTTGTCACGACATTTAAAGGGTCAACTGAACCCTCTGCATCAGAGCCACTTAGAGCCTTACTAAAATCCATGTTGCCAACACCTGATGGTTTTCTGTTTGCAAATAACTATCCCAGGACAAGCATTGTAAGACAGAAGAACATTGTAAGTGATCAGCCCCATTCTTCTCTCCTCTCCTCTCCTCTCCTCCCCTCCCCTCCCCTCCCCTCTCTTCTCCTCTCCTCTCCTCTTCTCTCCTCAACCTCTTTTAGTTTGTTAAAGACCTGATAAGTGACAATAGAAGTTTTCATTTTTTAATGGAAATGACTGGGGGTGCAGAGATATCTCAGTGGTTAAAGACACCTGGTTGCAAAGCCTACTGACACATATTTAACTTCCCAGCACCCACGTCAATCAAGCTGGGTGAGCCCAACAGGTGCCTGCCTATGAGCTGGGATCTGACACTCACAGGCCATCTGGTCTGACATTGCTTTAGAGTCTGGCAGTTCATTTGCAGCAGTAAGAGACCATCTCAAGAAAGGAGAAACAGAGACTCCTTGAACTTGTCCCCTGACCTCCACACACACTGCCGTGGCAGATGAGCACACACAGAGGTGTATAAGTAAAGAATTTTCAAGTAGAAACAATAAAAATGGCACATCCTCTCAAAGTTTATTAATTTAAAAAAATAAATTATAGGGGCAGAAAGATTGTAAGAGCCATGGTGGGGGAGAATGTCCAGAGTGGGGGTGGAACCTGGTTGACTCCTAGGCTATCCATAACCCCCTACCCCATGGGCTGATCCAGACTGCCCACGGAGGAGGATATCTAGCTGACTGGGGACAAGGAAGAGGGAAATCAGGGAATTGGGGATACCAGCACATTATTTGCTCATTCAGTGTATCTAACTATGGATAGTAAAGATAACAGAAAAAAATAAATTATTTATTATTGTTATTTATTTTGGGTACCAGGGATGGAGCCCATGTGCACACTAGACAAATGCTCTATTGCTGAGCTGTATATCCAGCCCCATTTAGTCTCATTTCTAACAGCTATTCAACCCTGTATAGCAATCAGAAAATCCCAGTGCCAGATGGAAATCCCAGCGCTCCTCCAGTGGTGCAGGGGCAGTAACCAGTCTCCAGGAACCTGCTGCGAGACAGGGACAGGACAGGGTACTCACAACTCTGCTGCACGCACAGGAGGGTATCACTACGTGGTGCACAAGAGAGTTTCTAACCTACTTACAGACTCTCGTCTCAGAAACATGGCTGCAGGAGGAGATCTGATAGGCCATTGGAAGATGGGCACATTTCTCTCTTCATGGATGTCACTTCCGCGTGTCTCTCTTAGAACCAGGACCACGTCAGTTCGGCAAGTTAGAAGTCACGTTGGCTTGGGAACCTGTGTGTGGTAGTTTGAATGTGATAGTGTAAGCAGATGACCCCACAGACTCAAGTGTTTCATTAAAATGAAACTTGTAACTTGGGTCTCCAGCCATCTGCCTGGAGGAGGTATCACTAGAGTAGATCCTGGAGTTCAGTCCTAAGTTGTGTTGGGGGCAGATCTTCATTCCAGCCCAAAGGTGTGGAGAGAGCCATTTGAGCTCTGGTGGTTTGTGCTTGCTTGTGGTGCTGGCTATTTGGTGGTGTCTCTCTGTTTGGATCTGTGAAAGGGAGCCAACTTCTTCCTCCATTGATGGAACTTCCCTTGGATTTGTAAGCTGAAATAAACCCACTTCTCCCATAAACTGTCTGGTTGGATGTTTGTCCTAGCAAAATAAAGCTGACTACATCACTGTGTATTTTTTTTCTCTCTCTCTCTCTCTCTCTCTCTCTCTCTATCTATCTATCTCTCAACCACCACCTTCAGCTCAGTGTTAGCTGACTCCTAGGCATCTGTGAATATTAAGGAGACTTGGTGCCCTGCTCTGCTCTGCTCTGCCCTGAGGAGACACCTCACTACCTGCCATACCTCCTGCAGACTCAAGCCTGCTCAACAAGGCTCAATAGAGAAAGTGACAGTTACACAGGCACCTTCCAAGCTGGTGCCTACAGACCAAAGCAAGCAACTAGGAGCCATCTGTCAGTTGGGAGCACGCCTCCTGTCACCTCTCTGCAGTGTGACAGGCTGGCAGTGCCCCTGACCATGTCTGGCTGTCAAGACTCATGGGCCTCTAGGGACCACAGAGTGCAGATTTGTTAGTCACAGTAATCTCAAAGGCAGACACAAAATGAGAACATGGCAAAGCCTAAGAGGAAAATGCCACTGGCTTGCATTCCTCAGCTGGCCCTTCGGCTCCAATCCTGTGTCTACTCAGAGAGCTTCACAAAGTGCCACAGCCTGGGCAACTCATCTGAATAATGGTTGGAACCAGGAGACCTGGATTCGGTCTTGGTATTTTCCTCAAAAGATAATACATGTCAGCAGGACAGGCAGTTCGGGGACTGGAAGTCTGAAATCAAGGCCCTCTTCTTTTTTTTTTTAACTTTTTATTGACAGCATCCATAACTGTAGACCATAAACCATTATGATTCCCTCTTCCCTCTCCCTCATCTCTCTCCCCCCTCTTGATTAGTCTCTTTTGTTTTGGTGTCATCATCTGTAATAATGTGTAGGTATTATCAGGCACTGTGAAGTCATGAACATCAAGGCCATTTTGTGTCTGGAAGTTTGCGTTGTAAGCAGTCCTGCCCTTCCTTTGACTCTTACAATCTTTCCACTCCTCTTCTGCAATAGACCCTGAGCCTCAGGAAGTGTGATAGAGATGTCCCAATGCTGAACACTCCACTGTCATTTCTTCTCAGCACTGTGGTGTCTTTTGTGTTATCCCAGTGGTTACCACCATCTGAAAAGAGAAGCTTCTCTAGACAAGAGTGAGAATAGCATTATTATATGGGTATGCTCATTTTTTTAAAAAGTGTTTATAAGGGAGTTTGGTGGGCATAATATGTGCATTCAGACAACAGCAGGTGTTACTCCCCCAGGGCTCATGACCTCCCCCACCAGAAGCTTTTGACTAGGTCTTCAGAACCAGGCATGTAATCCCTTCTATGGAGCAGGCCTCCAATCCAATTAGAGAGCAGTTGGTTTCCCCCACAATAGACGTGCCACTATTGCCCCAGTTGGCACATTTGGCCTGTCTGGCCTGTCTTAAGGCCTGCAAGGTCCACTGCTGTTCACTACCGTTGATGACTTCTCTCTCCCATAGGGCTGCAGCAGCCATAGCTTTCTCAGCTTTATGTCAGCTGGTTAACAGGGATGCAGTTTCCAGCTCAGCTCCAGCTTGATTTCTCAGTGACCTGCAGCCCAAGCATATGAGGTCTTTAGCAATAGGGTCTTACCATCTCGTTTTGGTGGGCAACCAAGAGCTCAAGGCCCTCTTCTGAATAGCAAATGTCATCATCACAATTTATCCACACAGGCAGTAAGAAGATTGCAGTCTGTCCCTCCTTTCACCTCTTCCTCCCTCCTTCCCTTCTTTCCTTCCTCCCCTTTTCGTCTTGCAGTTGCTGGAGATGAAACCTAGAGTCTTGCCTTGTACCTGCAAGGCAAGAGCTGTACCACTGAGCCGCATTCCCAAGCCTGCACTGTCTTTTACAAGGCCCCTCATGTAAGGCTCTACTCTCATCAGGTAAATTACTCTCAAAGGTTCCATCTCCCAAGAGTTTGGGCAAGACACAGTCAAAGCATAACGCTCCATGCCACTGATGCAAGGCTTACTCTGGCCTCAGTGCTCTGCTGCTTTGATTCCAGTGTCCCCCATAAACTTGTGTGTTCTGAACACTTGATCCCCAGCTGATGGCAATTTTGCAATTGGAACCTTGTTGGAGGTGTGCTGTTGGGGGCGGACTTAAGGGTGTTATAGCCAGCTTCCCCTTGCCAGTGTTTGGCACACCTTTCTGCTGCTGTTGTCCACCTGCTGGGGCAGAGGTGATGTCCAGCCTCTACTCATGCCATGGTTTTCCCTGCCGTCATTTATGCCATGACTATATTGAAAGTATGCTGAATAAATAGGTGATTAATGAATTCTCAAATTAATTATTTTTTGTAAGACACAGCTCATCTCCCATGACTTCCTCAGGAGCTCAGGGGCTGAGGCCCTTCACTCATGCAGGGCCTTTGGGCCCCTTCCTTGGAACTTGCTCTAGCACCTAGGGGCATGTCATGTATATAGCAACAATCTGCCTGAGACCCTTCTTTTGCTCAATTCCTGTGCTGCTTGCTGCTTCTATTTTTCATGAGGTAATTCTTTCTTCAGGAACCTTTCTCCCCATAATATCCAAAATCTTAAACAGGTCTCCTATTAAGTATAAACACTTATGTACTTGATTTGCCAAATTTAATTCAAATTGTATAAGTTACTTAATTATAGAAAGTTAGTGTTCATTATTAATAAAAACCAATTATAATTTTGTGATCCCACATAGTTATACTCTAGAAAGTCAAGTTCACAATTATGAATAACAATAAAACATAACCATTGACTACTAAATTTGGAATATGAAGTATAATTAAAACACAATTGTGGACTGGAGAGAAAGCCCAGAGGTTAATGATGCTTGCTTACAAAGCCTGCTGGCCCAGGTTCAATTCCACGTAAAGTCAGACACAATGTGACACAAGCGCATGGATTTTGTTGGCAGCAGCAAACAAACCTGGCACACCCAACCACACACACACACACATGCAAATAAATTTTCTTTTAAAAAATAGACATACAAGTCAAACATTTACTGATAATAAATAATAAAGAATTTATTTTTATAAAACATAATTGTTAATGGAAAACACATAAGGGAGGTTGTCGAATTTCTCTTTCCTGACATGCAAACATGCATATGTGCATATGTTCTTTAGTCTCATGTTTATGAAAACCACCCTAAGATAGCCCTCAGGCACTCGAGTCTCCTGGAGTTCATGTTCCAGAAAGTCCCTTGTCTCTCCCACATTGAATAGGCTGGACTGCATCGCCATTAAGATCCAGGAGAAATGATGTCATGACTCCAAGGTTAGCTGGAGAACGACACCGCAGCTCCTCCCTTGCTCCCCCCACTCACTCCAGGGGAAGCCCATATCATAGCTCACCAAGTGACCTTGAAAGGAGCGTCCCCAGTCCCAGCCAAACCTTCACAGGATTGCAGTTCCAATTAAAGTCACAGCTCCAGCTCCTGGAAAGAAGCTGCATCAAAGCCTCATACTTGTGCCATGTTCCCGACCCACACGGCCATGCAACCGGAGGCTGTGGGTGAAGTCCAACTGCAGTGGGCTTGGCCTGGATGTGCAAGGCCATGGGACCATCCTGCACTGCCACAGCAACAAAAGAACTCTGTCATCCAAAATGCTCACTGTTGTTGAAGTCTTGAGATAATCTGTTATGTGTGCTCACTGACGTGCATCTTAACATGGAAACTGTAGAAGTGGGTATGTAGCTCAGTTGTGGAGGGCTTGTCTAGAATGCACAAGTCCCTAGGTTTGTTATGCCAAGAGTGGAGAGAGAGAGAGAGAGAGAGAGAGAGAGAGAGAGAGAGAGAGAGAGAGAGAGAGATTTTAACCCAATGCAAATAATGAAATGTTTCTCCAACCATCTAGATAGTGGGGAGCAAGGAGAAAAAGGAAGTCAGGAAAGGAGATGTCTAGGAAGAAGAGACTTACAGTGAGTAATGAGTTAAGTGACCTCATATTTGCAATCTGGAGGAAATATCTTAAAACTCAAGCCCAAAAATTAAAACACTATCGAATTCATCATTGCTTTAGATGTTACTGACTTATTTGGTTTATGAAAGAATCCAGGATGCACATTAGCCTCGTGACATGTGACAAAAGAAAGCTGAAGGAGTCTGAGTCACCATCTTACTCCAGACCACGATCAGCTCTCACCCAGACTTCCCTAAGAGTCCAGTCAGTCTCTCCACAGTCTCCCTGTCTCCATATGTTCAGATGGAAGTCAGTATTGTCTTGTTAACGCTCAAGTCTACCATTGCTTCAAAAACCATTCCCTTGCTCCTCAGTTGAAGTCAAGGTCCCTACCTTTTCTTCCGCCTTCACCTACTGCCCCATTCTCTCTAGTTGTACTGGCTGGCTTTCTTTTCTTTTCTTTCTTCCTTCCTTTCTTCCTTCCTTCCTTCCTTCCTTCCTTCTTTCTTTCTTTCTTTGCAACCAGAGAGAGATAGGAGGCAGACAAGAGACAGAGACTAGGCACACCAGAGCCTCCAGCCACTGCAAATGAACTCCAGATGCACACACCTCCTTGCACATGGCTTTATGTGGGTACTGCGGAATTGAACTCAGGTAGTTAGGCTTTGCAGGCGAGTGCCTTAACCAGGCTGATTTTAAGCACCCCTAAGCTTGTCTTCCTCCTGAGCCTTTGCATGTGCTGGTCCCTCTCCATGGTCCACTCCTCAGGTGTCACCTTCTTCCCACATCCTCCTCTCAAGCTCTTCTCCTCATCCTCACATCTCAGTGCCAGAGTAAATCCTCAGGGAGCCCCTTACTGATGTCCTCCTAGAGGCAAGGTCTTTGGTCACATGCTGCTAGGATCCTCTGCCTTTCTCTCAGCCAAGGAATTACTTAATTCTCAAAGTCACCCATGCTGTATTTATACCCTCCCTGCACAAGCGTAACTGGGCCAACATCAGTGGAAAATGAATTTCTGCCTGGGCTCTGCCTTCCAAACTGCCTGTCTACACCACATAAAGTCTGGGCAGGGGTGGTGGTAATTTATACATCTGCTCCATAGTACCATCTGATCTGGATCACCTTGGGATTTCCAACAATTGGCATGCGGAAGGTGCTGAACAATTCCTAGTTTAATTAGCTCATCCATTAACTAAGGGCCAGTTCAGCTAGGACTTTCCTTAATTTGGAGGCTGTCTAAATGTGTCTTCTCAATGTATTCTCCTACATTGCTGAAATTTCCCATACTCAATGTCATACTGAGCATTCCTCTACTATAAATGTCTCTGGGATACACCAAATTAATAAAATCCTAATGAAATAACTTAAACAAGATTTAAAAGGCAATTGCTTTACAAGACCCCAAAGAACAAGTAAGCTATAAAAGGGAAGAAAGTTCCATAACATAAAGTTGCAGATCCTTTCTCTGATAAGACATAGTTATAATATGGAGTGGGAAGATGGCTCATTGGGAACGTACTTAACATGCAAACGTGAGGACCTAAGTTTGGACCCCCAGTACCCACATAAAGTGCTGGGGTGGTGGTACAAACCTGTAACCCCAGCACTGGGGACGCAGAGGCAGGTGGATCCCTAGGCTTGCTGGCTAATTTAATTTTCTACCTCCTTGACTGATGGAGATGCCTGTGTGAAAACATGCTCCTTTTCTTCTTACTCACTGGTTGTCTTCACTGTGGTCAGTAAACAGAGTCTTGAGCATGTCCCATGTGCCAGGCTGTGTTAGGCACTGGAGATACCACAGAGAGCAGGAGACACAGGGCCCAAACTTACAATGGGTGTTCCACAGGGGAGACAATGAGCAAACCATCAACTAGTGAAGAGAAGACCAGAATGGCAGGCAAATGTGCTCAAGGAGGGCTGGGCAGACTGGGGCAGCCAGTCTGTGAAGACAGCATTTAAGACGAGAGAGTAATGGCAAGAAAATAAAAAGCAGCTATTCAAATCTGGTCAAGTTCATTGATGATTCCAACCTATCAAATGATTCAAAAGCAACAAGCCTGATCTAGGAGCTAAGATCTATGCAGCCCACATAGGGTCAGAACCATGGGGCTATGGGATCAAGTTTGGATCTTATTCTAAACGCAGTGGGAAGCCTTTGAGAAGTAGGCAGCACAGTGATGTGATAGGATCCAGTTTTAAAAGGACCCCCTGTAGAGGCAAGGATTTGCAGCATGGAGAAAATAGAAGCTAGGGAAGACAGCATGCAGGATGGTGATGGGGGGATTTGGGCAAAGCTGAGTTTTTGGTCACCAGCAGAGCACCCTCCCAGGGGCCACAATCCTCCTTTGGCCCAGTCCAGGCCTTTGGCAGAACCTTAGAAAAACAAGACAGGTTTTAATGCCTATCTAGCATTGCCTAAGGGGTTCCAGATCTGCTTCTCCAAACACCTTCTCTGGGTATTGGATAGGTGGGAATAGAGGACAGGGAAGGGGAAGTGGAATGTTAGAAGGCAGTTCTCTCAAAGTTCCCTTTACAGTAGAAATGATTTCCCTAAACGGTACACAAAGTCAGAAGGACCCACCAACCAGCTCCAGAGTCAGGACGTGGCCTGGGATCCTGGCTCCACCACTTGCTTCTTAGACCCTCAGTTTCCTGATCTTGATTCAAGTATTGTGTTTCTGTGGGGATTAAAGAAACCACGCTAGTCACATGCATAGCTTGTTGCTAGGCAAAGCTCCGGCATGTTCCTCTTTCCCTTCTGAAAACCTGGCCCCCAAGAACAGATTCCCAGTGCAGTCAGAGCAGATGTCTCTGCTGCCCTTCACTTGCAAGTCAACCCCAGCTCGCCTGGGAGAGCCTTTGAAGCCCATCCAATCTTTCAGAACTGCTTTTGTGGGCGAGACATCTCTGAGAAGTTCAATTGTGTTTTGGTCTAAAATCATTTGCCATTCTCCCGTCCTTAACACACAAATCCCAGTGTGTTGATCTAACCAGTTGGTAGTGTTTTGAGTAATACATCAAGAGGCCAATGGCGCCTTAACGATGCATTACATTAATATATCATCAAAGCCGTGGCATTGTTATGATATATTACTTTAATACATCATTGGAGTGCCATAGCTTTAATGATGTATTGCTCAAAACCATAGCAACAGCTAGAAAGACCAAGATAAGTTTTGTATTTGTTAAACTTTTATTCTTAGTAAATATATATTTTTTTAAGTTTCCACAGTAAAATATGTGTTCAAAGTAAATACAAGGATGCAAGTTCTGGTGATCGTAAGCATCAGGATGCTTCCTTGCTCCACCTTCTTCCGCCCCTTGCTCAGCTGCCATTTGTAGCTGCTCCAAAGCTTATTTTAAAATACCGTATCCAGCTGGGCTGGTGCCTCATACCTGTAACCCCAAATACTGGGAGACAGAGGCAGGAAAATTGCCTCCTCAAGTCTGAGTCCAGCTTGGGCTACATAGAGACGCTGTCTCAAAAAAATAATGACAGGCTGGAGAGATGGCTTAGTGGTTTAGGCCTTTGCCTGCAAAGCAGAAGGATCCAAGTTTGATTCCCTAGTACTCTTCATAAAGCCAGATGCACAAGGTGGCACATGTGTCTGGAGTTCATTTGCAGTGGCTGGAGGCCCTGGTGCGTCCATTTTCTCTCTCTCTCTCTCTCTCTCTCTCTCTCTCTCTCTCTCTCTCTCTCTCTCTCTCTTGCTTGCCTCTTTCTCTCTCACTCTCAAATAAATAAATAAAAATTTTTAAAAATAATTAAAAAATAAAATACCAATCTCACAAAGATAGTATTGCTATTGAAAGCAGACTTCTATAAGGTCCCAGCAGTCTCCTGCATAGGTGGCAACTCCCCATCAATGGAGCAGTTCTGGTCAGAGTTCAGGCTTTTCTAATCACCTTCCCAAAGGACCCCAACCTGACCAGCCAGGAATGTCCTTCAGTGATTGTTGGGGGACTTTGCTTTTTTCATTATAGAATGATTTCTTGAGCCAAGTATGGTTGCCTGCAACTGTAATTTCAGCACGTAGGAGGCTGAGGCATAATGGTTATCATGTGAATTCCAAGTTAGCCCGAGTAACAGAATAAGATCCTGTTTCCAAAAAGTAAAAATAAATAAAATAAATTAAAAATTATAAAGAACACACATGTATGCACATATATGTATATTTTGTGTATATGTAATGACTGTGTGTCCTCTGAGATATTTTAGGATGTTAGAGGGACTTTTAGATAGATATAAATCTCTAACTTTCCAGTTGGCAGCCCTGAACTGTCACTGTTTTTGACATGATGAAAATTAGCCACGAAGCAATAATAGTAAAATTGAATGAACTGCAACAGAATCAGTAGTGATTCTGATCGGAAGGTTTTTAGACCATATTTTTATGGTGAATCTCAACTAACAAGAGTGAGATTCCACTCAGAAATGGTTTGAAGAGCAAGCACACTAAGCTTTGAAACGGGTGCACACACAGTCTCTCTCACACATGCACACTCAAGCACACAATCACATAATAGGAGGACATACATCAGGACCAAACAGCTGACCCCAAAGCAAGTTTTCGTAAAGGAGACCTTAAGATTCTTTTTTTTTAATATTTTATTTATTCATTTTCAAGCAGAGAGAGAGAGAGAGAGAGAGAGAGAGAGAGAGAGAGAGCACGAGAATGCACCAGGACCACCACCTTGTGGGTCTGGCTCATGTGGGTCCTGGGGAATTGAACCCTGGGGCCTTAGGCACTGGAGGCAAGGGCCTTAACCTCTGAGCCATCTCCCCAGCCCCAGGAGACCTTAAGATTCTAATGGCCACACCTCCTTGAATTCAACTTTTTTTTAATTTCTTTTTTTTTTCTTTATTGTCTATAATGAGTTTCATTGTTTAGTGGGCCAACCATGAGTTGTTCTCCCCAATTCTCTATTGCCCCCATTCCCCATCCCCAGTCAGCTGGATATCCTCCTCGTGGGCCGTCTGTATCAGTCTTTGTGGTAGGGGACCATGGATAGCCCAGTCTTCAGCCGGGTTCTCATGACCCAAGTGTGTTGTTACTGAGGGGTGCCAAGTCTCTGAAATTCTCCCCCACCATGGCTCTCACAATCTTTCAATTCTTAAGAAAATTCAGAGCTGGGACCAATGATCCAAGCATGTGGGGCTTAGAGGCAAGAGGACCCGGAATTCAAGGTCATCCTTGGCTTCAGAGTATGTTTGAGGCTACATGAAACCCTCTCTCTGGTTGGGGAGTTGTCTTCCTCAGTGGATGAAGTGCTTGCTGTGCCCACTGGGCCCTGAGTTAGGATTCTCCAGCATCCACGGAAAAGCCAGGAGTGGAATCCGAACTGGGGAGGTGGCAGTCATGGGCCTCTCCTTTGGGCTGGTCTAGCCAAGTCAGTGAGCTCCAGCTTCAAAGAGAGACTCTGTCTCAGAAACTGAGATGGAAGCTGGGGGTGGTGACTCACTCCTGGAGCTGAGGTAGGAGGCTCACCATGAGTTCAAGACCATCCTGGGCTACACAGTGAGTTCCATGTCAGCCTGGGCTAGAGTGAGTCCCTGTCTGTAAAACAAACAAACCATATATACATACATATATATATATATATATATATATATATATATATATACACACACACACACACACACACACACTAAAGTCAAGAACAATAGAGGAAAATGTTCATGTGAACCACATATGTATAAACACACACATGCATGCACACCACACACATGTACACGTGCAAAAAAGGAGAAGGAAGAGGAGAAAAAGAAGGAGAAAAAAGAGAAAGAGGAATAAAGAAAATTCAAAATGCTGGGCATAGTGGCATACTTGGGAGAATGAGGTCGGCCTGGGCCACAGGCCTTGTCTCACAAGAAAATGAATCCCAGCACCCCACAGGCTTGGAAGGGCAGCCTGCGCTGCTTAGGGCTGGAGGGGTAACTCAGCGGTACAGTAAGTGCTTGCCTGGCATGAGCAAGGCCCAGGGTTCAGATCTGCAGTCTTGCTGTTGGCCTGTCCTGAAGGTTAGCCGCACCCGGTCAACAACTGCACAGCACCCTCATTTCCACATCATGGTGGGCCTCCCAGCGTGGTTCAGATCCATCAGGCCAGACCCTTCTGAGCACCGCAGGACAGGAAAGCCTTTTCTCATTTCAAGTGGCTGACTTGGGAACTGGAACGGAATGGTCTCTTCATCTAGGCTGAAGGCCTGCAGTGAGGAACTCGGCTGCAGGAGAGCAGATCAGGCAAGAAATGATACCTCAGCACCTACACTTCCTGCCCAGAGCTGGGCGACCAGGCAGCCCTGGTCAGCAGACAGAGAAAGGGGAGGGACGAGAAGAATGTCAAGGATCCTGAAAGCAGGAATGTGAGGTTTGTGATAAGGTTGGCCTGATTGGGGAAAAAAAAAAAAAGGATGTCAAATGTTTCTACAGTTTGTTCCTGAAAGTAAGAGAGTCTGCAGGCCACAATCAAGCACAGAGCTCCAAGGGACCTCAGGGATCAGAACCATTCCCTGGTTTTACAAGTGAGGTCCCCAAAGTGCCAAGTGGACAGTGGCCCCTGCAAGTGTCACAGCACTTTCAAAGGTGTTCATAATGGCTCTTGCTGACAAATAGGACTGCACGCTCCTCTCTCCCAGAAAGTCACCGTCTCGTTCCTGCTCTTGGTCCAAATGATGCTCCTTTAAAAGTCCAGCCTACATCCCACCTCCTCCAGGAAGCCTTCCTAGCTTCCCCAGCCTGTGACTGACCTCCCCATTCTGATCCCCTGCAGAAATAATGCTTAGCTTATTTCATTCACCCCTTTGCATTATCACGAGCGCTTTCTACAAAATGCCCAGTAACTTTAAGAACACTGGAAAGGCCCCCTGTAGGGACACTCTTTCAACATACTATGTACTTCTCTTGCAAAACACCTTTCAGGGTAGCTGCTTAATATGAAGTGTCCACAAAGCCAGGAAGCAGATTTGATCATACGATTCTCGGTAAAAACTGAAGAACTTCTTGATACCATTGTGGAGTTCATGGGCAAGTGGGCGCTGCTGGTTGGTCTGACTCTAGTCCTTTAAATGACTGCACAATGAAGCATCTCATCACAAAACTTCTGACTTCTTTTTTCACCCCTCAACAGCTATTACTTTTGAAAATTCTATTTTATTTTGGTTTTGCTTTTGGTATGAGGAGTAGGGCATCAATTGAGGTCCACATGGTCTTTTTTTCCTTTTTGGAAATTATGAACTTTATGCTATAAACAAATCGTGTGTTGGTCCCATTCCCATCATACATATCTCCTCTCTCCTGACCTTATTCTGCTGAGGGTCCTCCTCAGTGGGGTTACTGTTATTCACCATGGGGAACGCATGAATGAATTAATCAGTCTCTGTAGAGGAGGGATAATGCCTCAGGATACTCCTTCTAACACTGTGGCTCAGACAATCTTCTTCTGCAATGTTCCCTGAGCATTGGTGGGTGTGTGGTAAGTCTACTCTAGTGTTAAGCTCTCTGAAACTTCTGGATTTCTGCTTTGATGAATTTTGAGTGTCCTCGGTGTCCACGGCCATCTCCCTGGAGGAGGTTGTCAGACTAGCAGTGAGAGCAGCATTTGGATTTAAATTACCACTTCCTCTGTAGTGTATCCAGGGTCCTGGTAGATGTGCTAGGCAGTCAGCTATCATTTCTTATTGTATTGATGAATCTTAGCTCTCCTTGGTTTTAAGTGAAATCTTTGTATCATTTTAATGTACAGTTACACAGAGAGTTATAGACATAGTTGGATACACAAGGATAAAGGCAATCGGTAGTTTTCTGAATCATAAAAAATAGTTTAGAACAGATGACAAATTACTTGGTAATTTTTGTATGAGTTCTTACTAGCAAATTAAAAACTGATGGCCTTATCAAAACTTTCATTAGTAACAGAAATGAAGTTGGGTATAATGGCTCAAACATTTAATCCCAACACTTAGGAGACTAAGGTAGAAGAATCACCATGAATTCAAGCTCAGCCTGGGCTACAGAGTGAGTTCTAGGTCAGTCTAGGCTAGAACAAGACCCTGTCTCATTAAAAAAAAATCAGAAATGATTATATAATCTCTGCAGCACAGGTCTTTTGGTCAAAACACAAACTAAGGGCTGAGGAAATATCTCAATGGTTAAAGGCACTTGCTTCTAAGCTTTTTAGCCCAGGGTTCAATTCTCCAGCCACCCACATAAAGCTAGACGGGCTTTTCTTTGCAATGGCAAGAGACCCTGGTACACATACACACACAAAAGAATCCTGCCTTACAGTCATCCAGAATCAACAAACTCTCACAATATAAGAGGCACCTTCCTTGCAAAGCACTCATCCTGAAAACAACAACTTTTAAAACACCTGTCAACCAGGCAGCAAATGCATTGCATGTCCTGACTGAAGAAAAAGCCCATGCTGCCAGCCTACCACGTCTGCACCCTCTGGGTTCACTCAGCCCAGCTCTGAATTTGAACCCACTTCCTCCCTCTGTGTATTCTAATGCCTCAAACACTTGCCAGGAACAACATGAAAACTCAGCGTCCTGTCAGGGTCAGGGTCAGGGTCAGCATTTTTACTTCACATATGATGGTCACATTCCTTTCCTTCTTCACTTTCCAACGATGGTATGTTTGGCCCATAGAAACAATACTTGGCGTTGGTTAAGAAGAACAAACCACGCCCATGTGACACTTTTCAGAGGCAAAATACTTGTCCCCAGGAAGAAAACCAAACAAGGTGGAGAGGCATCATGCATTTCCCTGGTAACTGCTGTCTCTTCTTGCCCTTCCTTCCTGTGGGGGGGGGGGGTGCCACATCCTTTGTCACAGAGACAACTTGTTGACAAAAGTGCTCAGATCAGGAACTGGACACAAGGGCTTCACCTGGGCTGTGTGACAAAAGTGATCACCAGCATCAAGCAAGAACCTTGAGTTCTGTCACTGAGGGAACTTGAACTATAGAACTGTCCCCTGGAAATGAGGATTACCCAGAGCACAAGCTTACTATGCAAACTACAGCTTCCTTTAACGTCCTTTTTCTCTTTTGACATTTTGTCCATAATATTATAACTGATGAAAATTGATAAAACAAATTCATGCCTTACTTTATTGGCACAACTTAAGAAAGCTATTTGTTCTGTCCCCAGCACATTGTGCCGTCCCCAATGCTGACCCTTGCGGGGGCGGCTTCGCCTCCGGAACATTCTCCTTCCACCTTCGCCTGACCAGAGACTAAGTCTCAGATTAAGCTTGCTTCCTCCAGGAAGCCTCCCCTGATAACCAACCCTTCCACTAGGGCCCAAGCTTTCCCTCTGTATGGGCACTGCCCACTGCCTTCACCCTGCGTTGTAAAGGGCTGCTTCTTTCTTACCTTCCTCCCAAGATAGGTTTGCTGGGGGGCAGATTCTGGGTCTATTTGATCACTAAATACTCAGCACCTGCCCGTGTTTGGCACACACACAGAAGACAAGCTCACAGACTCTGTCTTCATGCAGCAAGTGAACGTGATCTCTGGGTGTCTGCAATTTGAGAATGCACAGGGAATGGTGAGGACTTAAGACTGCCCATGAGCTGGACACTATTGGACCTGCTTCCTCTTGACCACGTGGTCCAAGCTACCATGCTTTCACCATTCCTCTAACGGGGGAGGGTGAAGAAAGGATGTCAAGCTGAACCTGAACACATGCAGACCCAACCGCCAAGGAAGATGAGTGTGCAGTGGACAAGTTCTTGACAAGAAGAGCTATGGAGGTGTTGGGTTTTGCCAGAATACTTCAAATCAACCAACAATCTCAGAAATCTGCACCCCAGGCATTTCCCGGATCTCTGGAGACATAAAGCCAACATCTGGATAAGCATGGCTCCCACGGACAGACGGTGGAGACATCAGGGGTCCCAGGAGCTCAATCCTGGCACCATTTTAGTCAAGCATCCAAAGTGCATCTGTTTGGGACCATTGAGGGCTCACCTGCTGCTGTGCTCCAAAACCACCCGGCACGCCTACAAGCCTGAAAAAGACTTCGCACTAAGACTAGAAGCAGCAATGGAGCAGATAAGCACCCCAGAGTACCAAGCTGATCTGAGTTGGAATCTAGGCTTTTCCACTTACCAACTGTATGCTTTGGGGCAAGGGCAAAGTACCTTAATGTCTCAGAGCTAAGTATCTCTCTCTCTCTCTCTTTCCCTCTCTCTCTCCCTCCCTCCCTTTCTTTCTCTCTCTCTTTCTTTTTTTATTTTTTTAATTTTTTATTGTCCATAATGAGTTATAGTATTTAGTGGGCAAACAATGAGTTGTTATCCCCAATTCCCCAATGCCCCCCTCCCCATCCCCAATCAGCTGGATATCCTCCTCCATGGGTCGTCTGGTCTTCCTTCCTTCCTTCCTTCCTTCCTCCCTTCCTTTCTTTTGCCAGGGCTAAACAGCAAATTAGCCAAACTTTCTAAGGTGTGTGGAGTCCTCAGCAAAGAGAAAGGTTCCAGGAAATGGTGGCCACTCTAATTACTGTCATCATTAATAAGTAATCTTTTTGAGGAAATGTTTTTATTTATTGTTAATAAGTAGAAACTTTTGTATGAACAAGTCTTGTGTTGGTACCCCCATTTCCCTCCTCCCTGCCCCTAATCCACTGAGGGCCCCCCTCAGTGGAATTGCTGCAACAGTCCATGGGATGGAAAGCTATGAATTGTGCAAGCAGTAGCCAGGTGGTTTTTTTTAAAAGATTTACATATTTATTTTTTGGACCAACACATCTATGTAGATCAGATAGAAAGGTAAAAACAGATCCCAACTTCACACAACCCTCGGTGGTACAGACATTATCAGCTTCATTTGGTAGAATAAATTGTTGACCACGAATCGAAGAATAGCTGTGTCAGTGTGCAAATCCTTACAGACCCAGTTTGGTTCTCCTCCAGTGTCTTCTTTTGGAGTTGTACCTGATCTTGTTACCAGTTTTCATCCAAATCCACTGGGGAATGGGACGGTTTTGCTTTTGTTTCTTGGCAAGGAATTACTTGATTCTGAAAGTCTTGTGAGAAGACATGATGAGAAACCAGGAGAACGCAACCCAGGTTTTTTTTTTTTTGAGGGGGGCCATGCCTCTGCATATTCTCCCCCACCATGGCTCTTACAATCTTTCTGCCTCCTCTTCTGTAAAATTCTCTGAGTCATGGTGGGTGAGTTTTAAGTCTCCTTTATTGAGCTCTTAAGAGTCTCTGGGTTTCTGCTTTAGTCTGTTTTGAGTATCCTCGCGTCTGTCTCCATCACCCTTGCATAGGTTGCCTGATGCACTGTGGAAGCAGCACTCTTGTCCATAGTTCTCACTGCCTTCTGAAAAATACAAACAGAATTATCAACAGAGAAGTATAGGTTAAATGGGACAAACACTGTTAAATTGTCAAGATTCTAATGGGTGTAGCCTCTCTGTAGGCCCATGGATAGTGGGGATTGCCCTTGGAGTCCAGGTTCTTGGTCTCCTAAGAATTTGCCTTGGATCCCAGTTCCAGCAAAGGGTTCCTTGCTATTGAGTGGATCTCTTAGCCAATAAGTCAGCCAATAAACGTGATTCTTATAAACGGTCCAAGTTTACAGACTAGAGAATTATGGTTCAGAATGTTTAGTTATGAACCCATTTCCCAAAGAGCCACCAAAGACTGTTCAGATTCAAAGTTCAAATCACTGCATGCTGATTCTTTGCCACGGCTCCTTTGAGAAATTGTTTTGGAGTTTCAGGTATACGAGCTTATATGTCACATTATTAACAGTGTGTTATTGCTTCTCTAAAAGGAATTATATTGGGTATTTGCAGGATGAGACTCACCACTTTTGGGTTATAATTACTTCATGTCCATTAAATATCTTTTGCACAATTTCCTTGTAATTTACTGGCATCCCAAATTATAAGACTGCTTTTTGAAAATTTTTTGTTTGTATTATTTTTCCTCTGATCTTGTTGAAGACTAGGTCTCATAAACAAGAATAAAAACACACTACTCTTTTTGCATATGATAGAAGAGATTCTAAAATCATCCCTCGAACCATCCTAAATTTCACCAATAAAGTTTATGGGCAAATGAGAATGCAATAAGGCAAGCCAACTCGGATAGAATTAACTCTAACCAGTTACCTTTCCACCCTGCTCAGAAATACAGCTGTGAAAAGTATGACTTCGTATATGCTATATTCCATTTTGTTAAATTGATTATTATAAAAAGAGATTGATTGGATACAGGGTACACTATCAGCAAGAAAATTTAAATCATTGGCAGACACACTCTACCAGTCTTCAAAAAGACCAGTGTCATGTTCTAGAGACGGCCCCTGAGCCATTGCATACGAGGCAAGTATTCAACATCGAGCTACACCCCCAGTCCAGATGCTATCACTCTTAATGCAAATGCAAGAAAATGGACTTTGGGGAGGGGCTGGCAGTGTACTTCAGGGGTAGACTACTTGCCTAACATGTGCGAAGCCCTGGGGTTCAATCCTCAACACCATAATGAAAGGAGAGAGAGAGAGAGAGAGAGAGAGAGAGAGAGAGAGAGAGAGAGAGAGAATAGACTTTTGGGAGGGGGTACAAAAGAGGATGGTTGGAGGGAATTATATAATCAGGATAACATATATATATATATATGGATGTTGTCAATAAAAAGTTAAAAATACTTTCAAAAATTTAGAGGCTGGAGAGATATCTCAGTGGTTAAAGATGCTTGATTGCACAGCTTGCTGGTCCAGGTTTGATTCCCCAGCACCCATGTAAGACAGATGCACAAAGTGGTGCATGTAACTAGAGTTTGTTTTCAATGGCCAGAAGCCCTGGCATACCTCTTCTCTCTCTTTTCTCTCTCAAATAAATAAATAAATTTTCAAACATAAACATAAAACCTTAAACTTACATATTTTATAGAAGTGAAGAAGCTATAATATTAAGAAACTAATTAGGCCAGCGTGGTGGCTCATGCTTTTAATCCCAGCACTCAGGAGGCAGAGGCAGGAGAATCACTGTGAGTTCCAGGCTACCCTGAGACTCCATAGTGAATTCCAGGTCAACCTGGGCTAGATCGAGACCATACCTCGAAAAAAAAAAAAACTTAGGATCTGATATAAAAATGAAATGTATTTGCATTGATTTAGGAAATTTAAAGTCAATAAAAAGCACATAAATTGTAGGTACTAGAAATTGATCAGTAGCTGGTTACCAACACATGTCACTTACACTAACCATTAATATGGTGTTAATATGATCAAAAGGAAACAGTTGGATATACACATACTGTTTGTCCTATTCATTTGTACTCATACAATATACCTGATGAGGCTGTCAACAGGCCTGCTGTGGCTCAGGGATCATTGCAGAAGATGGGTGGAAAAATTTTAGGAGCCACAGAGTGGGTAGGAATGCCCTGAGGCAGAGTCCCCTGCTACCCCATAGGGACTGACTGAGGCCTTCATGACCCCACAGAGACCACCATAACCCTACAGAGGAGGGCCCCAAGGAAACATGGTCAGGGGGAAAGGATAAAAGAGTGTAACCTGATATATATATATATTTCAAATAAATATTTTTTAAAAAACATACCTGATGAATGTGACGACACTGCCCACGCTGAAAGATAACATAATACAGGAACTCATCAGTAGTTAAGGACCATCTGCTGAGCCATCTCTCCAGCCCCTCAGCCACTTCTTTAGGATAATTCCATGATGATGGTGATCAGGCCTCAGCTCCACTGTCCTTCTTTGGGTTTCATTTACATTTTCTTATCCAATTATATCTCGCTCAGCTCCTCACTACAATTTATAGAAAACTTTGCCAAGCTTTTCACCTGTATCATCTTATTAAACTTTTATGAAAAAATCAATGGAGTCCTATCACCTTGTGGGGCTAGTCCTCACACAGTTGTCAGTGAGTGGAGTTCTCTACTTAGCCCCACATCTAGAAGAGAGATGCGAATTCTAATAAATTTTTATTTTCCAAGCTAAGATCCAATACACAGAGAATTCTTTGATTTTTCTTTAAATATGACATTTTTCCTAACCTGGGGGACACATGTCTGTAAACCCAGCACTAGGAATTGGAGACAGGAGAATCAGGAGTTCAGGTCAGCCTAGACTACATAGCAAATTTAAGGTCAGCCTGGGCTACAAGAGACCTTATCTAAAAATAAATAAATAAATAGGGAATGTCATTTAAAAATTTTGAAACCTTGTGAAAATGAACTTGAGAGGAAAACAAAACTATAAGGCTTTCATCATTTGTCTTTCTTTGGTGTTCTCATTGGCTGTGCCCAGAGCAATACATCAGTCTCTGGACCATGGAGAATTCCAGAAGCTGAGCTGCTCGAGAGAGACACACACTGAGGGATTGTGCCAGGAGGAGAAAGAAATTATCCTGGTGCCCGCAGGACACTCCAGACATAGGACTCAGATGTACACATTCCTGACCTCCTCACCCACTCCTTCCTGTTCAGGGCTTTGTTAGTGGTTTGACGTTATTAAAAAGCCAACAGATTGTCACTACTTTACCATCCAACAGTAAATGCAGGTCCTTCTCCTCTGCGTCCACAAGATTTAGGCTTGGAATATTTTGAGGAAATTTTTATGTCAATTCAAGAACTGAGAAAGAAGGGTTAGGGATGTAGCTCAGTGGTGGAACACTTATCTGGCATGGCCAAGACCCTTGATTTTGATCCCCAACACTGAAAAAAAAAAAAGACTAAGAAAGGGTCTCGTATCAGAGATTGAGCTTGGAGTCACCATGACCATTTCTCTATTTCACCTTCAGCCCCAGATCTGGGCACTTAGCCACACTATAGAACACCTCCACCTGGCTTATGGGACCCTCAAACTCAGTTTGTTCAAACCTGACCCTGTGGTCACCTCCCCATTCTCTTACTCTGAAGATACCTCAGTGACGTGTCCCATCATTTCCCTGGGGACTTTGGCCAGAAATCTGAGAGCCAAACTATGGTTCTCTAACTCTTTAAACATCTCCTGAATCTTTACCTTCCAAACCCTGCTCCATCTCTGCAGCCAACAGACCAGCCTTTACAATCTCTCCTGGACTATGACAGATCATTTGCCAACTGTCCTTGCTGTCACCCACATGGCCGCAGACATTCATGGCAAACTCTGACACCAAAATGATTGACCCAAAAAGGCATTCCGACTTCTCCAATATCCTTCTGCAACTCCATCAGTATCTTGTACCTTCAGAGTAAGGCCCAGCCCTGAAGTGATGGTGCTGTGGTTTGAATGCATGCCCAACGTTTATGTGTTGGAAACATGATCCCCAAATTAAAAGATAATGGCATTCCAAAGTGGTTCCTGGGAGACGGCGGTGCAATTAGAGCACCTCGTTAAGTGTAGGAACGCCACAAAGGCATTAATGAATGGTTTTCTAAGGGACAAGGCCCCAGCCCTCCTCTCTCTCTCTCTCTCTCTCTCTCTCTCTCTCTCTCTCTCTCTCTCTCTCTCTCTCTCTCTCTCTCTCATTCACTCTCACTCTCTATCTTCACACATTCTCCACCATGTTATGATACAGCAAGAAGGTCCTCACCAGATATCTACTTCATGTCTCAGACTTCCCACTTTCTGGAACCATGAGCCAAATACAGGTTCATTAATTACCTGGTTTTAGGTATCCAGTTAAGCAACAGAAAATGGGCTAAGGAGCCAAATGTTCTTCTCAATTATGGGCCTATGGCTGCCATTAATATTATTAAACCTCCCCTAACAAAATTAGTGTGTGTGTGTGTGTGTGTGAGAGTGAGTGAGTGAGTGAGAGAGAGAGAGAGAGAGAGAGAGAGAGAGAGAGAGAGAGAGAGATGTACGTATATGTACATGTTCTGATGTGTAAACATGTGCACATGGAAGCCAGAGGTCAATGTCAGGTGTGTTCTTCAGTCACTCGCAACCTCATTTTTTGAGGTAGGTCTCTAACTGAACCTAGAGCTCACCACCTCAGCAGGACAGGCTGGTCATCAAGCCCCAGGGACCCTCCCGTTTCTACTGTAGTCTCTGTGAGGCTGTAAGTGGTAAAACTCCTAAAAGCAAAACACTCATAGGTGCTCTGAGAAGTCTAAATGAGAGCTATCATAGCACACAGCATAGAGTAAGAGCGTATTCCTGCCCCCATGGGACTGGAGCTGTGGCTCAGTACCAGTGTGTGCTCGCTTGCAGAAGGCGCTGGGCTTGGTCCCCAAGTCTTGCAATAGTAAATGAATACATACCTATTACTAATAATACTAGACATCACCTATCAAGATTATCTTTGGCTCTCTGGGCTCATTATGCCCTTGTTTCTCCATGATTTACGTCTGTGTTTTCTCAACCCATTCAGGTGCATACAACATCCTACCCAGTAATCCTATATTCTTTCTCCAAGTGCCCCTGAAGCTCAAATCGTCTCTAGGGCTCAGCCCTGTGCCTTCCTTTCTTCTCGAGATTCTAAGGACCTCGTGCAGCACCAGAAGACTTGCAGGTTACCTCCCAGGCTCCTTTTCTGAGCAGGGTGCCCATCCCACTCAGCTAGCCTTCTCCCCTGTGCGTCTCAAGCAATGGACCCTCCTGAGCTCCAGAGGAGACCCAGTCTCTCTCGGGCTACATGATCTTCATTGCTCCTGACTGGTTCAAAGATTGATTCAGAAATGGAAACATAGCCACATAGCCCAACTGTGTGTGGCCAGTGTTCTGGAAAAAGCTTCTGTTTCTGGCATTTCAAAATACGCTATCTTCTTTGGGGCACTGTTGAATGTGCCATGAACCTGGAGCTGAAGGCGCCATGAGCCAGAGGAGAAAGCACTACAGAGACAGGCTGAAGCCCAGGGCTCACAGAGCTACAAGGCCGGTGGCCCAGCTCTAAAAGCCAAGCCTGATCATCGTCCCATGTATATGTCTTTTTTGTTTTGAGCTCATGCATCTCTTTTTTGAGTCATTTTAAGCTTCCACAGTTACCTGCAGTCCAAGGGATTTATGTGATTCACATGACTTCAGCTCCTACCCAGGAGCTGATGCACGCAAATGTCCATCGAGAACCTTCCTCATAAGCCCCAGACCCACCAACCAGGCATTGGTTTTTGGTTGTTTGAACTCATCATCTAGACATCCGACAGCTTCTATGTCAGCTAATTAATATCACTGCTGACCTCAGTCCTGACAAGAATCCTGGGATCCATCCTCTACTCCTCTCTTCACATAGATCTCTTCCTCCTCCCACCTGTGTCATCACAAAAGGTCCTCAGATTCTATCACTGAACCATGTTAAGTCAAACCACAAAATGGAGCAGGCGTCTAGAGTTTTAGGCCCTAGTGTATTCTCTCTCTCTCTCTCTCTCTCTCTCTCTCTCTCTCTCTCTCTCTCTCTTAAAGGCATTTATTTTTTAAGCTTCTAACATTTAAAAACTAACAATTTAAAAATTACTGCAAATCTACTAAATTGTGACACCTGAACCAAGCAATTGAAGAAAGGTAAAATATACTGGTAAAATAAATAGCAACATGCCTCTGTGCAAAAGTCATCAGAAAGCTAGATTTTTCTCAAGAAGAGTCAACAAATGTGTTGGCAGAGTGGAATCTAGTTAAAATGATGCTGTCAAACAAAGGAACTGGTTCCGTAGGCTGGTCGTCTGAAAGCCCTCAGCTCTTCCTGATGTGCCTCTGAAGGGAATCCAGTTTTTCTCTGACTTTACCCATGTTTAGCATGTGGGAAAGCCCTAAAAAGAAGACTTTTCTGGTGCTAGATGAAACACGTGGGAGCCTCACGCAGCATGGGCACGAGTCTCCAAGGAGGTAAGTGTTTAGTCATTCAGGGCCAACAGAGAACCAGCCCCTCTTTCCATAAAGCTGTTTGTAAACACAGACTGTGGAGTGCTTGCTGAGATACTGAGTTTTTACTGCCTTAGTCATTAGTCAAATAACACAGAACTGTGACAATTCATAACGAATCTTCTTCAGAGAGACAGAGAGGGGGGAGAGAGAACACATGCACTATTTTGCCCACTGTTCTAGATGTGAATAATGCAAGCTACTGATAATGGGGAAACCTTGGTATAACGAGGACTATATGAAAAAGGCTGTGTATTCACCCAAAGATGAAGAAGAAATAAACTGGAAAAGTGACCAAACCATCTGGTGTGAGAACTAAAATGCCCCTTGCAGATGATCCAATTTCTATTGCTAAATACATTCCTTCCCAAGGTCCAGGAAAACAGTGAGAGGAGTGATGCTACCCTAGCTAATAGGTATGCTTCAGCCCCAGATGAGAATTATATTGTTAATTCTTTGCAGAGCTGCTAACTCTTTGGAGGCTGTTTTTCATTTCCTTTCCAGTTATACTGTACTCCCTTGACTTTTTATTACCTGTTTACTGTGATCACCTCGTAGATCAGGTAGGTTACAGGGAGACCTGCTGTCAGATTAATACAATCTTCCCAACTTTAATCTTGTAATCTTTTATAAATCAGAATGTGATGTGTTGAAAGATTTCTCTATTACTTACTGCAAAGTAAAAATTGTTTCCCTTTCTATTGTAAGTAAAAGAGAAGCTGCCAATAAATGTTTAGATAAATTGAAAACGTAAGCTCAAGGAAGCAACCATTTTCAATTAGAATGCTCACTTTTCTGCCTTTTAATATAAGTCTAAGCATTTATTTATTTTGCACGCTTCATTTTTTCGTCTCCAAATATTTGAATGGCATTTGATGCTTAAGCCATTCACCACACACACACACACACACACACACACACACACACACACACACGGGAACTGACACACACATTGCATACATGAACACCACACACGTACACACACACATACACACATACAAACACACATGGGAACCGACACACACATGCATACATGAACACCACACACACACACACACACACACACACACACACGAATAAATAAATACATTTTTAAAGAATCCAGAAAACGAATTGTATTTGAAAAAGCTAGGCTGAATGATACCTAACTTTCTGTAAGTCAACTAAAACTAATTTTTTAATTAATGTAAAAAAAAGAAAATACAAATACCTATGAGGTAGAATGATACAATACAACCAAAGGGTAAGGCAGACCACCTTCACTAATTTCATATTTATCCTAAACAAAAACAATTCCTCGATTCTGAGCAATTGAGGAAAGATAAAGTCCTCAAACTTCTTCATATAACCGGCCAGGTTAGAAATACTGTAAGCCTGAGTTTAGGTAGCCAAGGCCTAGGCAACAGTAAAGTTGGCGTCTGTCTCTAGTTAACTGGGTTTGCTTTGCAAAGGTTGCTTCATTAGCACTGGTGGGTAGAAAATATAAGTGAACATTATCTTCTCCCGCATAATGATAGCATTCTGCATGTGCCGAGTAACACAGGAATTAACAAAATTCCGATGGCTTGCTTCGATGATAAATAATGAGCCAGTTTAAGGAAGAGATCTCCCGGGTGTGCGGAAAAACCTGCGGCTGAAGGCGCGCTCACAGGATGCGCAGCTCGGCACAGGCGTAAACAGGAAGCTGAGCAGTTGGGCTACGACTGACCGACGGCTGGGAAGGAGCGTAGAAGTGGCCATAGTGCTTGACCCTTGGCAAAAGTGGGAGCTCTTGTTTGTTCCATTTTCTTTTCATATCTGATCAGTCCAACCTCACTGAGCTCACAAAGACCAATCTTTCTTCGAGGACATTCCATCTCATCAGGACACTCTGGTTCCGTGCCATGCCATACGACCCTGTCCCATAGCCATCTAAGTTTTAACCTAAAGGCAATTCTTGGAGCAAATAAGGCTAACAAATCGTATTTTCTTAAATATTTGAATTGAATATTTATAGGAGTGCCTTTAAAATAGCTTCATGGACTAAGGAGATAGGTCAGTGGTTAAAAGGCACTTGCTTATAAAGCCTACTAGAGCGGGTTCAACTCCCCAGTACCCACATAAAGCCAGATGCACAACGTGGTTCATATGTCTAGAATTCGTTTGCATGGGTAAGAGGCCCTGGCATGCCCTACTCTTTCAAGTAAATAAATGAAAGAAAAGAAAACTTCATTTGAACTGGAGAGATGTCTGTCTAAGTGATCAAAGTTGCTTGCTTGCAAAGCCTGGTGGTCCAGGTTTCAAATCCCCAGTTCCCATGTAAAGCCAGATGCACAAAGGAGTGCATGTATACAGAGTTTGTTTGCAGTGGCAAGAGGCCCTGGCACCCCCATTTCCATTCTCTATCTCTGCTGGCAAATAAATAAATAAAATATTTTAAAGTTTTTTAATTAATTTATTTTTCTGCCAGCAGAGAGATAGAGATAGATAAAAAGTAGAGAGACAAAGAGATAATGGGTGCACTAGGGACTCCAGCCACTGCAAATGGGCTCCAGATGCATGATCTGGCTTTACATGGGTACTGGGGAATTGAACCCAGGTCGTTAGGCTTCGCAGGTAAGTACCTTAACCACTGAGCCATCTCCCCAAACCAATAAATAAAACATTTTTTAAAAAGCTTGCAAAAAAAAAAAAACTTGCCTCAAAGGCTAGGGAGATGATGGTTCAATGAGTTGTCTCGAAAAGGTGAGGACAGGAGTTGGGATTTCTAGCACCCACTTAAATGCCCGGTGGGTGTGATGGCTCAGCTGTAATCCCAGCAGTAGGAAGGCAGATACTAGGGATCCGGGGGCAAGCTGGCTAGCTAGGCTAGCCCAATTGACAAGCTCTGGGTTCAAGTGAGAGACACTGCCGAAGTAGATAAAGTGGCATGCCATCAGGGAAGATGCCCAACGCCAACCTCTGACCTCCACAAACACAGGCACGTGTACCCAGTCACATATACATGGGAGGGAGCGTACACGCACACACACACACACACACACATATGTGAACACCACACACACACATGCACATGCAAAAAGAACTTGTAGTGTGGTAATTTTAAAATGACACAAATTGTACACAATTACTTTTTAATGTATAAAATTTAACCTAAATATAATATAAAATTATATCTCAATTATTGGTTTAAATAGAAATAATTATTTAAGTGAATTACTGAGTTTGTACTTGTGAACATCTTTTCTGCTTTTATTATATTTTAAATTTTGGGGCTATTTAATAAATGTTACTAAGTGCTATTACTATGTATGTGTTTCAGTTATTATCATAAGAAAAATTATAGTGATTAGCAGGGTGCACACATGGGCTGCTTTCTAGATTCTTCCTTAGTAGCCAATGTTCTAGAGAGCCTTCGTACTAGTATTGCTATTAATGGCACCAACCAACCTTTAGCAGCCCAGGCAGTGATCTGGAATTTACAAGAAATGCTGCAATGAGTTCAAAAACAAAAACAAAAAATGTCTGGATGCCAACTAAAAATAATTTTTTAATTAAGGTAAAAAATACAAATACATATGAGTTTACATAAGTTGGTCACTTATGTAAATTAGTGCCAAGTAAGACAGGACCTGATATCACAGCACCTCAGAGGAAGAAAACAAAACCATTACCACGGAAACATCCCAGTGAGGAGCCGAGGAGACAGTCTGCGAGGGAGAGAGCAGTGACTGGTCCATCCATCCACCCACACCCCATCACAGAAGAGGGCCTGCTTGGTGCTATTGGGTCTGGAGCTGAGACTGTAACAGATGACTGATAAAGCAGAATGGGGTGAGGGGCACGTGACCACATCTGAAATTGCACGGCTAGTTGACATTCTTCAACTTCCTAACTTACTGTTCACCTTCATTCATCTTCCTCCCCTGGGTGCTGAGTGCACAAACATGCATTCGCGTTTATAAAGGGCTGGTCTCAGCAGCAGACAGAGCCGGGCACCTCAACGGTGACACAATATAAACTTCACTACATGAAAGCCTGGAAGTTGATGTAAACAGCTTTTAATAGCAGTGAACACTTGCTCCCTTTGTTTACACCATCTGGATGTTCCATTGTGTTCAGTTCAACAGTGAGTGCCACCGGGTGACAGTTGATATATGTTAAGTACAAGCAAAGTGCCTCGGCCCACTCTGGGGACCTTAAAGGGAACTTTGGAGTTCAGTGGAATATTCTGTCAGATCACAGCCGAGTTGCCTGCATCCTTAATGGCTGGGAGCCAAAGTCCTCCGGCCTTTTTTTTTTTTTTTAAATCAAAGGAGAGTTTTGCTTTGACTATTTGAAAGGTTAAGGAAACTATGCCAAAGTTCTTCCAAGCAGTCTGGAGAGCTCAGTTAACAGACATGATTGTCAATATGGAGGAAAGACTAAAAAGTTCTTTGGATCCTAGGCAAATCCAGATCTTGCTTGTTTCAGATGCAACATGTCTGAGAAGCCATTAGAACACCACCCAAAAAAGCCTCACCATAAATATAAGGCGGCTGGTTTTCTGAAAAGCAGAGAGAATTCTGTAAGTGCACGTTCTCCTCCACCTGCCTGTGTGATGTAACGTACAGGTGTGTGCTCGCTTTCTGATGCAAAGTGGCCTGCTGCTCATCCTACGTGACATGCCACACATTTACTCGAGTGAGAAATGCCATGACAAAAAGAGAGCCAAAGAAATGTACATGACTATGTATAACAATTATCCAGACACAGCTGGTACCCTGCAGAGCAAATCTGCCCAGACTCTCAGCAGCCAGTTTCTCTCTGGGAACATCTGTGACCAGCTGACTGTGCATTTTTGCAGTTCTTCCCACCCACTCGAGTCTCCACTGTCTGGGCAAGGCTGAGGGGACCGAGGGGGTCCAGGAGTTGCGAGTGCTTGAGATGAAAGCACAGCTCTGTGTGGTTTGGCTTTGCTTTTTGCCATGTCCATTTTAAAATGGTATGATAAATGGAATTTCACTTTATCACAGAAGATGAAGAAACTAGATTTGTGTTCACGTTGGAGGCATAGGGATCTCCCTGGTGTTTGGAGTCCTGTCAAATCTCAATGGACAGCGGAAATGAAGGGTGGAAATTTTATGCATAAATGAAACCTATATGACTCTGGACACATGAAGTAGGTAATGTCCACGTGCCTCCACTGTTCCTTTCTGTCCTTCACTTGGAAAGCATGAAATGGGTGAGCAGACAAGATGAAGACCAGACAGACTCATCTGTGAGGTGGAGCTATTAGCACACCATTATACACTTCTACGAATGTGCAAGGTCACAAGTTCAATGTAGTAATATTGCAACCAACGTTCATTAACAATTGATCATTGCACAATCTCTAAGTGAAATTTTGATTATATGAGGCTGATTATATCAACAATAAGAAACCACAATAGTACGGTTTTTTTTATTCATTTATTTGCATGGGGGCTGAGGGTGCATGTGCACACATGCATGCATCCCAGGGCATCTTGCCACTGCAAACAAATGCCAGATGCTTGTACCACTTTCTGTATCCAGTTTACATGGGTGGCTTGGGAATTGAACTCTAGGCTGGAATACTTTGTAAGCAAGTGCCTTTCACTACTGAGCCATCTTCCCAGCTTCATTTAAAAAGGCCACAATAATATTGCTAGGGGTCAGTGGTAGAGCACATGCCCAACATAGTTGATCCCTTACAATCAATACGTACCACTGCAAAATAACAATAACAATAATAATAATGAGGAGGAGGGGGGAGGAAAAGAAGAAAGAGAAGAAACTAAATCATTTGGGAGGAAAGATCTGTATGCTCTATTAAACAAATTAAAGGAAAGATTCTACAACAAATCTGTGCTTTATAAATGAACAGATCAACTGTCCAATAGCTTCTAAAGTCTTCATTTATTTCATTGCCTTTTTTTCATGATTACAAAATTAATGAAACTCTATTCAATAGTTCAAAGGAAAAGAGCACTGGAAATATGATGTGTTACATCTGATAAAAATTTTTACATAGATGCATGACCATGTCATTGAAGGAACCATGGAAAGGATAGTTGAAAAGTGCCAATGACAGTACCTGGAAAGTTATAGAATTGGAGTAGATATTACTGAATGAATAAAAGAACTCTTAAGAGGGCTGAAGAGATGCCTTAGTGCTTAAGGCGTTTGCCTGCAATGCAGAATGACCAGAGTTCAATTCCCCAGTGCCCATATAAAGCCAGATGCACAAGAGGGCGCATGTGTCTGGAGTTCATATACAATGGCTGGAGGCCCTGGTGCTCTCATTCTCTGTCTGCCTCTCTCTCTCTCTCTCTCCCTCTCTCTCTCTCTCTCTCTCTCTCTCTCTCTCTCTCTCTCTCATAAATAAATAAACTATTTTTTTTAAAAAAAAGAACTCTTAAGAGCTCTCAGATAAAGAATTCTATACTGCAATCATTTCATTTGAGCAAACATCAAATGTGATTGCCAAGCAACTACACTGTGTTTCCAAGACAGCAAAAAAAAATAATAATAATGAAGCAGCAAACAGTTAAAATGTTCTGAAAGTTGGCTCCTTTCCATCAGAACTTATCCCAAAAGATGGTAAAATGAATGGGGATTAAACAATTGCTATGTCTTTTAATCTATAGTCTTTATACCTCATTGTATCTTACATTATAGATGATTTTATATATATATGTTAATGTTCATCTCATTAAAAACATTCTATGTTTATATCATCGTCTGAAATAAAACAACTTAAAGCATGTTTTAAAGAATAACTAGTAGAATTTTGATTTTTTTACCCTGGGCATTTTTACCTATATCAAATTAAGCCATATCCAAAGTAATATATGATTGAGTCAGCCATTTGGGTACTGTGTTGTTTCCAAAGATGGGCACCATTATAGACAACTTTCTCGTTGCTGCAACAAAGAACCTGACTAAAAGCAGCTCAATGGGAGGAATGGATTTATTTGGCTTACAGACTCAAGGGGAGACTTCATCGAGGGAGGAAAAACAATGGCATGAACAGAGGGTGGGCATCACCTCCACCACAGCACTGCAAACAGCGGCAGGAAGGTGTGCCAAACACTGGCAAGGGGAAGCTGGGTTATATAACCCCATAAGCCCGCCCCCAACAACACAACTTCAAAATTGGAAGATTCCAATTCCAAACCTGTCATCAGCTGGAGATCAAGCATTCAGAACACATTCGTTTGTGGGGACACCTGGATCAAACCATGACAGGCACAGCATCTGTCTTCACTCTCTTCGGGTCCTCAAGCCCTGGTACTCCTCTCTTCTAGGGGTCGGGTCTATGTTCCTTTCCCTTGAACATAAGAATGTTGTGACTACTTCATGTGACTCCTGAAGCTAGAATGTTCAGTGCCATGTTCTTCAGCCTCACTTCCACAGAATGTTTCCTGCCAAAGCCCACACCTCAGGCTGAGGGTAACCCAAGCTGCCGCTGGAGAGGTGCTCACAGATAGCTCTTGACCCACAGCCGGGGTTAGTTCCCAAATGACATTCTGCACTAACTCACCGACCACCAGCGTGAATGAACCACCTTGAAAGCAGCCCCCCACCCCCAGTCCCCAGCCCCTCTGCTCTCCCCATGCCACGTGGGGCAGAGGTGATGCGTGCTCATGCTGAATGGTCACAAACTAAAACCTCATTATTTCAGTTTTGCAAAATCAATAGCAGATATAGTTTCTCCGATTAGAATTCCAGCACTCTGCAAAGCAAGAGATGTGTTTATAATCTAATGTTTTGCTTAAGTGATTGGTAGAACACTATAAGTTAATTTCAGCACTAAAACATCACACTGAAGCTCTAACTGAATTTTCTATTTCACCTACAAAATCCAAATAACAATTTAGGTTTACTTAAACCTTCTAGAAACTAGATAGAACAGATGCTAAGAACTACCAATGTAGTTTCAGATCATTAGACACATTAATATTGCCCTGTCAGTTGGGTAAGCTCAAGTTCTCCAAAAAATATTATGACATTTTCCTAGAACATAAAGCTCAGTGATTGATCACATAAAGAATAGAAGTGGAGAATACTTTGCAAACCATAAATGATCCTAAGTTCATGCTTTAAAACCTATACACACGCTAACTTACCATTGCCAAGTCTGAGAGGCTCAGTTAGACGTACATGATCAGAACATTGTAAATAATACATTTACAAATTCATTAATCCTTTTTAAAATTCGAGGCTAATGAAAAATAGTGCATTTTTAAACAGCTACTTTGACAGCAGGGAATTGGATTAGATGACCTCTTAAAGTTCTTTCAAGGGCTACAAATCCAAGAAATACAAGCTTCCCTGCTATCTGTAGACATCAGATCACAGAGGATTTTAAATCTAATTTCAATTATTTAAATTCTGTGCTTTATACAAGAATGAAAAAAGTTCACTTCAATGCCTGTATTAATGAAGCAATAATTAAATCATATTTCATAATAACTAGCATCAATGGAAAGATCATTACTTTCTCAAAAACTTGAATACGATTTGCCTCTGATTTTATAAATTATTATTGAGTACTTCTAATTTTTCAAGTGCAACAATCTCCTAAGATCCACAAGGAAAAAAAAATTTGCAATTACATATCAAGAGAAGTCAGTCTCCAAGAGAACATATTACTAAATCATCATATTTCATGCAGGTTCCAGAAACAACCAGTAAAATATTTTTTAATCACATTGAAGATATCTTTCTGAGGGGGACTTTTTTAAAGTATTAAATGATATATTAATATTCATGACTTCATCTGCATAGCATTGAGAAGAGCTTTATTTGATTTCACAATTTTCTGTATAAATAGATAGGGTTTTTATTTTTTATTTTTAAGGTGCTCTTTTGAAAACAAAATCAGCAGCTTATTAGACTCTCAAGAAACGAAAGCAAAACAGAAACAGAAAAATGCGGTCAAATGGAATCGCAGTAGCCAGTCAATGATTCCCAAGCATCCGTGCCCTGATGTGGATGTCACCTAGCTTTTCAAAAAGGGAAGATGCTAGTTCTGCTGATGAAGATATTGTTTTCTCCCTCTTGTGCCCTATTCATTATGCAAGGCTGCAGAACATGAAGTGTGGATGTGTGATCCGGGCCGTCTAATGATCTCCCACACCTGCTCATCTGGTACAATTTTAATTAACACTCCAAGGAGGTTTGTCAAGAGTAATCAAAAACATTGTCGCTTATAAAGCTGTGGCAAGAAATCAATAGTTTTCATCAGAAAAGGTAAGGTCGAGCATAACTGAACCATTTAATTGCTTCATTCCAATAAACAAAAAGTGCACATTTTAACGACTTGATTCGGGAGATCAATACCGAACCACATATTGCATTAAACAGCAACACGTGGTGGGATATTCCTAGTCATTTCCATTCTGGAAGCGGCATCCCTCTTTTTTATTTCATCCCGAGTGGCAATAGGGTGCCGAGCCTCCGCGGGGCTCTGATTTATTTCAGATGAGTGACCTCCAGGGCCGTAAGACTAGAACGGGTGACTGGTTCTCAATGGTAAGCCACTGGCACTTGACGAAGCGCCCGAGGCAGAATGGATTTACTTCTCTTTTCCTCAATCATCAACAGGCTCTGCCCTGACCCCCGTTCCCACTCCTATAACAAGATCTCCTGTCACTGCTTGAAAAATTTACTGCCGAGTCGACTTCTCATTGAGCTGGAGTGAGTACTTCTGTCACCTTCAGTGAACTGAGTCCAGAGGAGATTTAACTAAACGCCCGTCCTGCTTTCAAACCTCCCTCGATGTGCTTCCTGGGAAGCAGGCATCGTCCGCTTCGGAATGGCATGATTTTCTCAAAAGTCAAATCTCTGTGCAGCATGGGGGCCCAGTACCTGTTTATCCATGTGGGTCCATGAAGAGCGTGAAGTTCTCATTAATAAGAACTATCTGTGTGTTACTGGTGTTCATTAAGAGACTGAAGAAGATGGGGTACTAACGTCATTTTGAAGGTTACTTGAAAAGAGAAATTCCAAACGGCTGAAAAATATCCTCTGAAATATATATAGACTGGATCCCCCATGCTCAGCCACAAGAAATACACGAGCACGCAGGAAATAAAGACATCACATTCAACAATTTAAGCATCTGGTACATCTTTCTTTGGAGGAATATTTTATAATGTATAGTCATAAGGACTTTGCAATGATGACTCGAAAAAAAAATCCAGTACTAAGTAAATTACACACATAAAGCACACACTCACATATATTTAACAAACATGACCTTTAACAATCAACCTAAAATAATTAGTCAAAACTAACACTCGCATGTCAACAACTAGACAGTGAAAAGGCTGTTTGATGGTTTCCTCCATCTCCCTCACCTCCATAGCAAAATTCCCACTCCCTCTTTAATTTTCAATTCTTCTACCCTCCCTGCTTCACAGCTCCTGGCTATTGGCTTTTACAATCTGTCCCTAGGGAGTGAGGAGTTATTACCCCTGTCGATGGAAGAGAAAGGGATGTTATTCCCTTGTCACCCTTGTCGGCTCCAGCAGATTCCAGACGCTGATGGATAGCCTTCATTGGAGAAAGGCGGCTAGTCCCGGGCCTGTCAGATCCATCTACCTGTGCCATTGGCATTACTTACTGGAGTCAGAGTGACACTCCGTGTCCCCGGAGTCAAAGCAAACACTGCAGGGCATTTGGCAATGCGACATCAGTGCCCAAGTACCATACTGTGACAATTTGTGGAAAAGAAAAACCTGAAGAAAACTAACCCAAATGCTTGGCAGGGATATATATATATATATATATATATATATATATATATATATATATATCCACTTACCACTTGTTCATATGATTTTAGGTCATTTCACCCCTCTTGCTATCCCCAGGTTCTTCATCATGGTAGTTAAGGAAAAGGAAAGCTCTGCCTAACTCTTAGGTCTCAGGAATACATTTTAACTTTCTCTCACATCTAAAATATGAATAAGTGCTTCCATCGTCAAAATAATCACGTTTTACACTTTCCACTTCTCGACATGTTCCAAGAGTTCCCATCCTAAGAAATTTCTGGTCAGGCTCCAAGCTGTGGGGACTTTTTGGATAAAATTATAGAGAGCTTTTTACTAAGAGTCTTTGGTTTGTGCCTCACATTTGTCCCCCCATCTGAACCAGCCAGCATGGGTAATCAGTGGACCCTCCAGAAGTCACTGAGCATGGTGGGCTCACATGAACTGCCTGTCTCGTGAAGATTCCAGGGTCTTGTTAAGGTCACTGTGGAGTGGGCAAGGCTGGTGCAGTGAGCTCCAAGAATCAGTCCCATGATCCTATCAGTGAAAAAGCTTTGGAGTCTGCGCCCTGACCTCACTATAGGTAATTGTATTCACATGTCAGTCATCTGCAAGTTCTGTTCTCAAATTTGTCCAAACGTTCAGAACCAGATATGCCAGACTTTTCAGACTGCATCCAGACAAGAGTGTGCATGCCCTATATGGGTAGACGCTCCTCGTAGAAAGAACAGGAACACATCACATAATGAAAAATGTTACGATACCTACAGATGACTCTTCTAATCATTTGCACTAAGTACTTTTAGTAAAGCCCACCCGTGTCTCCCCTCCATTGGGTAGGCTCAGGCTGAGTTGAATTCACTTGAATTGCAAAGCAACTGGCTTTGAGAACTTTGCAGGCACCAGAACCATGGATAAGAACAAGGCTTTACTGCTACGTTATTCATCATATGAAGTAAATGTTTTAAAACTAGATAAAAGGGAAAGGGGTAAAATGAAATAGAAACCCTAGCATTTTCCTTTTGTAGATGTTGGTAATCACTACAGGTTAGGTGTTGGGTAAAGCAACAAAGGTACTGGGCATGGTGCCAGCAATCAGAAGGCTGAGGTAGAAAGATCATTGTGAGTTCCAGGTCAGCCTGGGCTAGAGTGAGACCCTGTCTCAAACCCCACTCCCTCCACCCTCCAAAAAAGCTACAAAAGGCAACAGATCCTCATGGAATTGAGATGGGGGAAGAGGAAGAGAGGGAAAGAGAGAGAGGGAGAGAATGCCTTTTCTTACCCTGGTTGTTTATTGACCAGGGCAGAATCCACTCATGTAGTTTTAGTTCTCTGCCTGCCTAGAGCTTTTCCAAGTGTCTAGGATTAACACTAATGTCATTCCTCTGAAACTGACTTGGTCTTAACAACATTTGTGTAATCTGATCACCTACTTCCCAGAGTTACTTCTGCTACCCCAAGATGCCAGGGGAGGAAAGGGGTTCAAGTGCCCACCTTAGTGTCTCATCAGCCTCACAACCAATCCAGTTTCCAGGAGAAACTCTTACTTTTTAGGGGCCACAATGCCAACGGCTTCCATCACACCATCCGATCTCTCTCTCTCTCTCTCTCTCTCTCTCCTCTCTCTCTCTCTCTCTCTCTCTCTCTCTCTCTCTCTTTCTCTCTCTCTCTCTCTCTTTCTCTTTCTCTCTCTCTCTGTCTCTGTCTCTGGCTTGTCTCAGGCAGGGAGCTATGGAGTACCATGGACTAAGGAATTTCTTATAGAACGTCAACAACACACATTTGAGGAAAGAGGGAGTTTCCTCCCTAAGCTGTCCTGCAGAAGCATAGGGCAGGTGGTGCCTGGGCTTCATGGAGCACTGCAGAAAGCCAAGCACACCTAGGTGCCAGGTCTTGCCGCTGCACCAGGGTGTGGTGTCACTCTTGTCTTGGCAGAGTAGTAAGGCAAAAAAGCCAGGTGGACGGGGGGAGCACAAACACAAGCCAGGACCTGCTGGCCTGCTATCTGGCCATCAAACAAATAAAATTTTATTTATTTGAGAGAGAAGAAAAAATAGGCACACCAGGGCCTACAACCAGTGCAAATGAACTCCAGATGCATGTGTCACCTTGTGCATCTGGCTTAGGTGGGTACTGGGGAATCGAACTCAGGTTCTTCTGCTTTAACAGGCAAGTACCTTAACTGCTGAGCCATCTCTCCAGCCCCTAATAACAAAGTCTTTTTTAAAAAACGTTTTTTGATAGCTCCCATAATCATAGATCATAAACCATTATGATTCCCTCCCCACCCTCCCCCTGATCTCTTCCCCCTGTCAATTAGTCTCTTATTCCTAACAACAAACTCTTGATCCGCGTCTTCTTTCCAAAGCTTGTCAGCCTGCTGTCTTCCTCCAGCTCTGCCCACAGTCATCTAGGGAAGGGGCTGCTGGAAGCCACAGTTCCACTTAGCCAAGTTAGCAGAATAAAGCCATCATTAAAAAAGCTTTGGGGGGCTGTAGCGATGGCTCAGCAATTAAAGGCACTTGCCTGCAAAGCCTGAAGACCTGAGTTCAATTCCCCAGTACCCACGTAAAGCCAGATGCACAGAGTGGCACATGCATCTGGAGGTTGTTTGCAGCAGTTGGAGGCCCTGGTGTGGCCATTCTCTCACTCTCTGTCTCTCTATCCATTGCTCTCTGCTTGCAAATAAACAAAGAAATAATAAATTTTTTAAAGCCTTTCAACTCTAGGACAGAGGAAAGTGAGTTTTGCGCGAGGTGTATATTGTGGTTTTTGGCAGAACCCAGGGTCTTGCAAGAACTCTACCACTGAGCAACATCCAGAACTCAGAAGGAAATAGTTTACCTTTCTCCTCATGGACGACATGAGTTTTAGAACTAGCCCTGCTTCTCTCTCTGCAAGGAAACTTGGAACCACTTACACAGGGTATTCTCAGTCCTGTCAATGTCCCAGCTGTATTCCCTTTCTTCCTAAACACAGTAAGCTCCTCCCTTGTCGTGGTCATTCAGGCTGCTGTCCCTCCTTGCTGTGGTTTGGATGTGATTTGTGCCCTAAGGACCCCTGTGTTGAAAGCTTGGTCCAGGGTGACTGTTGGTAGATGACAGAGAAGCTTTAAGAAGTGGAACCTTGGTGTGAGGAGATGACTCAGTGGTTAACCAGCCCTGGTTCCGATTCCCCAGCACAAATGTAATGCCAGAGACACAAAGTGGCGCATGCATCTAGAGTTCATTTGCAGTGGCAAGAGTCTCTGGTGCACCCATCTTCTCTCTCTCTCTCTCCCCAAATTAATTAATTAATTAAAACACAGAAGTGGAGCCTAACCCAGACATGAGGTCACAGACCTGTAATCCCAGCACTCAGGAGGTTGAGGCCAGAGGGTTATGGGTTCCCAGGCAGTTGCCCTGTAAACCAGGAGAGAGAGAGAGAGAGAGCGCCTAGTGAGAGGTTCTCAGGCCACTAGAAGCCCTCAGAAAGGATCAGGGTAGTGCCTGCTGGATCTCCTGGTTTTCTTGACAAGGCTGATAGAGCAGAACACGCTAGACACTCCCATGACTCTCTGACTTTCAGTCTGACATGATCTCTTCCTTTTACACACATTCCTACCAAAAATCCTTGTCATAGGACCATGCCCTTGAACCTCCAGAACAGTGAGCAAAGTAAACCTCTCTTCTTCAAAAAGTGACCTAGGCTTGGGCATTTTACATAGTAATAAACAATGAATGCACTAATATACTCAACATGTGGAATGCCCATTCTCTCTCTCTTTCTCTCTCTCTGTATGCAAATAAGTTAAATTAAAAATAACCTACAATTTGAAGTTCTTTCAGAAATTTGGTTATTTATACAACATGGGAATGTACATAAAATAGGCACACCGATCAAACATTCACTGATAATAAATCGTAAAGAATTTATAACAATTCTTTAGTGCACATATAATTTTATCAGTCATTTTTAAAGGTGAAAGCAAATCTGCCTACTAATGAGATGGGTATGCTTATTTATTTTTACATAAAGTACTAAATCTTGGCTGAATTTTTTTATATCTTTAAAATTTTATTTTTAAGCAGAGAGGAGAAAGGATGGGTATGCCAGGGCCTTTTGCCCCTGCAAACTCTAAATGTATATGACACTTTGGGAATCAGGCTTTACATGATACCAGCAGGCTTCAAAGCAAGCAACTTTAACCACTTAGCCATCTGCCCAGCACCCTGACTGAATATTTAATACTCAAGCACCCTCGACATTTTTCCAAGTTGATCAGTATTTTAATTCCTTCATCATTCATGATAGGAATGCAGTGTTACACAAACACATGCCACAAAATGGAAGACATATATGTTCAGAAACATTTTAGAAATTAATGGATATCCTGCCTGAACACCAAGACAAAATTCACTTAATGGTCTTTTTATGAAACTCAAGTCAGCATCTCACACCAGTTTTAAAATCCAACATTCTACTACCACACAACTCATAGGTATACTGATTTGGTACATGCTGAGGAACAACAGGAAAACATGAGAAGTTTCTTTTCCATATTTAACAACATGGTCCTATCAGAGCAGAAAGTTCTGGGTGTAGAGTGAAACGCTGAGTCGTAATGACTCTGAGCCATGGTGTTTAAAGCAGTGTTGGTTGGCAGGTGGCAATGCCAGCACAGTGCAAAGCACACATATTTTATGTTTAGAACCAAGGCTGTGGTGAAGTCACCCAATATAGCTTAGACAAGAGCTACAAAAAATATCTTGAAGACTGAAGAGATGGCTCAGCGGTTAAGGTGCTTGCCTGCAAAGCCTAAGGACCTGGGTTCAATTCCCCAGTACCCACGTAAAGCCAGCTGCACAAAGTGGCACATGCATCTGGAGTTCGTTTGCAGTGGCTGGAGGGCTTGTTGTACCCTCCCTCCCCCAACCCCTCTTGAAAATAAATAATTTTTAATCATGTATTCATTTTGGTCTTTGTGCATTCAGAAACCTATTACTGTTGCCAAAATTTTTGCAACCCCTGTATTCAGTTGCAAGACCTCATATTGGGGTTGTGTCTCCCCAGTTTAAGAACCCAGGGTTCAGTAGATGGAGAAGTCTTGTTGCTGCACTGGAAAGGGAATGCAGGGAATGCTTGCTGAGCAGAGAGTTCAGCTATCACAGCCCGCCATGCTCCAGAGCAATCACATCAAAGGAAAAATGAGAGTCCAGAGCCTCTGGCAGCTCGGGAAGACACGCTACAATTACGAAGTCACTGCAAATAGAGAAAACAAACAATGGAATCAAATATAAGCCCCAAGTTCAAAGCCACAAATAAGAGCCACCACTGGAAATTGATTTATAATTGAGACTCTCCTCACCGGGGCAGCTCCGCAGAGCACTCCAGGGTGGGTAACAGCTGGGGTTATTTAGCCTTGGTGACACACGCCAAGGCAGCCCAGTGCCGCGCCAGGGACAAGCAAACAGGACTAGAAAAAAAGCATATAAAGGGGGGGAATTAAGGACACTTCAAGCAAGAGAATTATGGGCAATTTTTATCATAATCGTTTGAAATTTTCTCCATTGCTGTTTTTCTAGTCTCTGAATCCAAATAGAAACGGTTGTTGAAAGTTTCACATGACTGCACAGTAAATATCTGATCAGTTCTCCTGCCTGCAGCCTTAGAGAAATATTTGAACAGGTAAATCGGGTGATACATACCCTACAGACAATGCTTCAAAGATTCCTGGGACCCTCTCTGGAAACCTTCATTCCAGTGGTTTCCTGGAATTCTCCCAACCTGCCCCCAGCTACCTCCTCAGCCCCTCTCTTGGGGAGTCCCCTGACTAGTCCTCAGAGACTTCCTATTTGATGTCACCTCATGGTCTCATTTCTCACCCTTGGCTAATTTCTGCTCATCACTTGGATTGTCACAGCACTTCCTCAAGGGAGACTCTGGGACCTCCATCTCCACTACCCGCAGTCCCGTTTCTTTGTAAGCTGCCTCATAAGCATGAAAACCGCACCTTATGTCGGACCCACTCCTCACGATGTCCTCCGTCCCCTAGGACACAGAAGGCATCCCAAACATACTCACCAAATGAATAAATACATGAAATTCATAGAATTACCAACGAGAGATTACTTCTTCCCATTGACCATAAAAATAAGATATGCGCTTGTTTTTAATAAATCAATTTTAAAATTCAAAGCATTTTTAGAAGCCATGGGTTCTTTCTTTCTTTTTTCTTTTTTTGTCAAAATCCTCTGTCATCTCTTTTTCAAAACGGCTAACTGTAACACCAAAGGATTTTTTTCCTCAAAAGAAACGTTCTGGATCGTTCTTGGGAAACAGAGTAAGTGGGTGCTTCCTAGGCACTGGTAAAAAGCACCTTCTGATTTTTTTTTTTTTTTGGCTTTTTATTGACAACCTCCATACATATATACACTGTAGACCATGATCACAATCCCTCCCCAACCCCCCTTGCCCTCCTCTCCTCCACTGAATCCCATCTCCTTTCAACTAGTCTCTCTTCTGTTTGGATGTCATCATTTCCCTCTTATTATGAGGTCTTTTGTAGGTAGCATTTGCCACTGAGGTCACAAGTGCCACGATCACTCTGGATCTGGAAGACAGTGTTGTGAACAAGCACTCCTCCCTTCATTCTTTCCGCCACCTCTTCCACAACGGTCCCGGAGCCTTGGAGGGTGTGATAAAGATGTCTCTCAGTGTTGATCTCTCGCTCTCGGTTCTTTTCAGCACGTTGATGAGTTTTGAGTTATCCCAGTGGTCAGCATCATCTGAAAAGAGAGCTCCGCTAACCAAAAGTGAGAGCAGTGTGAATCTGGTGGCATAGGACTGGGGAGATGGCTTAGTGGTTAAAGGCACCTGCTGGCCTGGGTTCACTTCCTGGGTACCCACATAAAACCAGACACACAAAGTGGTTCATGCATCTGGAGCATCCATTCACTCTCTCTCCTCTTGCAAATAAATCGTATCTGATCTCAGTGTTTAGATGGTAGATTGCTGGGCATCATGCATACACTTAGCCAAGGACAGTGGTAGCACACCTTCCTCTTCTGACACATCCCAGCTCTGCCATCACCACCTCCAGCGGGTCCTTCCAGGTGCCACTGACACCTCAGTGAGAGCCGCAGAAACCTTTTTTGCTGCTCATGCTGGAAGCTTCGTACATCACCATCTTAGACCTAACCATAATCTTGCAAGCAGACCACTGTTGAACTCAGGGGAGCAGGGTGCCAGTGGGGGGCATGCAGTGTGTGCACTTCCCCAGTCCTTTTGTTTCCACCAGTTTATGACTGACCCCAAATCAACACAAGTGTTAAACAATGCTTCCATTCTCTTCCCTGCCACACTGCGCTGCTAAGAACAAGCAATGCACTTCTACAGGCATTTAAAATCAGACAGATTATTGATTTATTCCAGAGAGAGACAATGTTCGGAATGCCAGGGTCTCTTATCACTGCCAGGCTTTCCCCACCATAATAGACTTTCTCTTCAAACTGTAAATTGAGATAAACTCTTTCTTTCCCTAAACTGCTTCTGGGTGGGTGTGTTGTCCCAGCAATGAGAAAGTTACTGCTGCAAGACCCTACTCTTATAAGACGGTGATCCTTTTAAGAAAAAGAAGGGGCTGGAGAGATTGCTCAGTGGTTAAGGCGCTTGCCTGCAAAGCCTAACAACCAGGGTTCAATTCCCCAGTACCACATAAAGCCAGATTCAGAAAGAGGTGCATGCATCTGGAATCTGTTTGCAGTGGCTGGAAGCCCTGACACGCCCATTCTCTCTGTCTCTCTTCTATCTTTCACTGCTTGCAAATACATAAATAAATATATTTTTTAAAAGAAAGAAAGAAAAGAGAAGCCAGAGAGCTCCCTCCTTCCATGTGTTCACAGAATAAAGGCCATGTGTGAGGGCAGAGCAAGGAACTGGATGTCTGCAAGAGAGGCCTCATGGAAACTGACCCTCACAGAAGCTTGAGTTGGACTTCCAGCCTCCAGAACCAGAGCAGTAACATCAGCTACTCATGCTTAGTCATTATACTAACTGTGGGGTTGAGGCTACCCTGGTCTCATCCCTGGGGTCTCAGTCTCCCCGTGGTGACCACAGCTAGCAGGTCACAGTCCTAGTACAACGACGTTAGGCTTTGCCTACTTTTTTTTTTTTTCTTTTGACAGGGTCTCACCATTGTAACAGATTCACCTGGAACTTGCCATGTAGTCCAAGCTAGCCTTGAATTCCTGATCTTCCTGCCTCAGCCTCCCAAGTGCTGGGATCACAGGCAGGTGTCACCACATCCTTCTAGAATGTTTTGTTTGAAATGAGATCTCAGTTGTAACCCAGACAGGCCTCAAACTCTCCATCCTCCTGCCTCAGCCTCAAAAGTGCCAGGATTACAAACACACGTACACCACCCCGTCCAGTCCCTCTGGAATTTTTGTTTGTCTGTTTGTTTGTTTGTTTTTTCGAGGTAAGGTCTCCCTCTAGCCCAGGCTGACCTGGAATTCCTTATGTAGTTTCAGGGTAGCCTTGAACTCAGGGCAATCCTCCTACCTCTGCCTCCCCAGAGCTGGGATTAAAGATGTGCACCACCACACCTGGCCCAATTTAAAATTTTTAAATAAAATTTTTCATGCTAATTAGGTAATAGTAAAGACTATTTGTGGTGGTTTGATTCAGGTGTCCCCATAAACTTATGTGTTCTTAATGCTAGGTCCCCAGTTGGTGGCAATTTGGGAACTGGAGCCTACTAGGGGTGTTGCTTTGTTGGGGATAGGCTTATGGAGGTTCTAGCCAGCTTCCCCTTGCCAGTGTTTGGCACACTCTCCTGCTGCTGTTGTCCACCTGATGTTGGCCAGGACATGATGTACAGCCTCTGGTCATGCCATCATTTTCCCTGCCATCATGGAGCTCAAGTCTGTAAGCCAAAATAAACCCATTCCTCCACAAGCAGCTTTTGGTCGGGTGCTTTGTGCCAGCAATGTGAAACTGACTGCAACACTATTTAAATATATAAAAATATTTAATATGGAACAACAAGGTTTAACATTTTACCATTAGTGTATGATATGCTTAATTTACTTTAAATTAACTTATCAAAAGATGACATGATTTGAAGACAAATAAATTATAAAATGTCTATCATTTTATGTTTGGTTGGGGAAATAAATGCATAGTAAAAACAGTTAATGCATCTAAAACAGACCAACAATTACCTTTAAAGACAAGATTTTTGGAATTTCTTTGCACCAAAATATTATTCTTGCAGCCTGTTTTCTTTCTAAATAACAAGATAAGGAAGGTTTCACGTTATGGTTGGTGGGCAAGCACTTTCCCATTGCCCATGTGGATAGTCCTAATGCTCCGCAAATGAAGAGATAAATTGGATATGATCACCATTCTCTTTCCCCTTTTGACCACTAGCTTTTGAGAAGGTAGAAGCATGTCAATGTGGGTATTAACATTCAGATCAGATTAGCACAACGTGCCCTGGGTTGAGGAGCAGCTGGAGGTAGATGGCAGGATCGCCAGAACTTTCCTGTCTTGCTTCCCCTAACAGTGCTCATTTCCACGTCCCTTCCTCCATGCATAGATGAGGCAGTGCGTGGCCGCATGCGCCCTGAACACAGCAGCTCTGGTGGACACGGTCAGCAGCAAGCTCCCCTGACCACCCAGCACTGCACCGACCCTTAGAAGCTGCTGCTCTCACTATGGCCTTACAAAGGGTGAAAATTGTAAAGAATTACTTTCTCTATTGGCATTGTAAAAAGAGATACTTAGGGCTGGAGAGATGGCTCAGCAGTTAAGGTGCTTGCCTGCAAAGCCTAATGACCCAAGTTGCATTTCTGGGTACCCACGCCAAGCCAGATGCACAAAGAGGCGCATACATCTGGAATCTGTTTGCAGTGGCTAGAGGTCCTGGTGCGCCCATTCTCTGTCTGTCTCTCCTCTATCTCTGTTTGCAAATAAATAAAATTAAATTTAAAAGAGACATTTAATGCAGATGTGTTTACCACCTCAATGCTGCCAACCAAAGAACGGCTTTGAGCATTCCAGAAAATGCTCCAGTGCTCATATCAGATATGCGTAGTGACTTCCCAGCTCCAGGTCCACATTCCAACAATGACTGCGTTTATCACACAATTTTCTTCTTGTCATTAAAGACCTGGATGTTGTAAAGAGTTGTATTCCTTTGAACTATGCCATGTCATCACTGTGTCCTTACCGATAACATGACATGATAAAATACTAACCCTTCAGTAGGGGTCTACAGCAGCCTTGCAGTAACCCCCTCACATTCTCCCAGGGGTCTGCAAGACAACAGGTTGGTGATGACTTATCTAAATAATAGATGGACAACCAGTACTTCCGGCCGTCCTCATAAATCCGGTTTCCTCCGCAGTGCTGGTGAGAGGCAGTAATAGCTGGGAGCTTCACGCTGTGTTTTCCAGATAAGAACCAGAAAGGAATACATACATGTGTTAAACAGGTAAAAAGACTTGAAGAATCAATGGTGAATGAAAAGGCATGCCTTTCTTGGTTTTCTTAATCATTACAATTGCAACTTTTCATCCTTCAGTTTTGGCAATCAGTCAAAAAAAAAAAAAAACCATTCACGCAGCCTGCCATAACTATGACATGCCATTGAAATGCAGCTTTGCAACTAGATATGCGTGCAGAGACGCAATGCATGAATGCCCGTGGACTGGATAGCAAATGAAAGTTCACAAGATTGACACGTGAGGTTCAGGTCAAATGTCTTATAAGCAAGGGCAATTCTTCACCATGTTATTTTAATGGCTGGTTTTTTTTAAAAATTGATTTTTTAAATTAGTCCATAGAACCAACTTCTAGAGATGGCCACTGCATAGACAGCGTTTAAATTAACTACCAGGCATGGTGACCCATTCCAGTAATCCCAGCTCTTTGGAGGCTGAGGCAGAAAGAATTCCAGTTTGGGGCCAGCCTGGGCTACACAGTGGTATCCCATCTCAAGAAAGGAGGCTAGAAAGAGGCCAAAATGGCACATGCATCTGGAGTTCATTGGCAGGGGCAGAAGCCCCTGGTGTGCTCATACTCTCTATCTCTTTCTCTCCGTCTCTCTTTGTCTCTCTCTCTCACTCTCTCCAAATAAATAAAATCATAAAAAAGAAAGGGATAGAGTTCATTTTACCACGCTTTATACTTTATCAGATATGATGCGACTTGTCTTTTGAAAAAAGATTTCTACTCAATATTTCTCTCTTTGTGTTTTCCTTCTTAATGTGCAATGAAGTATCAAGGCGAACCTGCATCCAAGCCGACATCTGAGAGCTGCAGTCAACATGTGGTTAGGCCGAGGCAAGCGCTGTGTCCACACGGGCCGCACCAGGTGAGTCTGCACGCAGCTAGGCTTCACATACCTGTCCTGGGAAGCTTTGACTTTTCCCTCATGATCTTCTGAAAATTGTAGGATTGTATTGAAGGATGATGAATAATATAATATTATTTGAGAGCAGTCTGTGGTAAGTTACGTGTGCATAATGCACGTCTAGAACAGTCGGTACACATACACACACATACAAGGCAGAATTAAATCTTTACTAGAGGCAGTTAAGTAGAATATTAAAAAATACTTACCCAAAAGAAGGTTAAAAAAGGAGGAGGAAGAAAGTGGCAACGAAGCAGGAGATTGTTCATTAGCATCTAACAATCTTATTAAACCTTCCAATTAAAGTGAGGGGAGAAACTTTGGGGAAAGATATTCTATAACAACACTGCTATCTACCATATTTTGGCTTAAAATACATCCTTAAAAGTGTATTTTGATGCTTCTTCATTGCAGTGTTAAGTGTGTTGCATGGTTACTGGGCCCACACAAAAGGAAAACCTTACTAGATATTTTCAAGTAAGACTCCACGACTAAGCTCCTTCAACGGAGAGCAATGTGGTAGATGCTGTCATCAGAGACGATAGATTTTACTGATGGCTGCTGTCATCATTGCTGTGCTGGGGACACAGAGTAATAGGAACTGGACACAGAAAATGAATTTGGTATCTTTTCTTATTTTTTTATTTATTTGAAATAGGGTCTCCTGGCCATGAACTCACAGGCATTCTGCCTCAGCCTCCTAAGGCTGGAATTACTGACATTCTATTCCTTTTAAAGAATATTCTTTTGTTTTGGTTTGGTTTGGGTTTTTTGAGGGGGTTCTTTTGTTTTGTTTTGGTTTGGGTTTTGATGTAGGGTCTTGCTTTAGCCCAGGCTGACCTGGAATTCACTGTGTAGTCTCAGGCTGGCCTTGAACTCACAGTGATCCTTTTACCTCTGCCTCCTGAGTGCTGGGATAAAAAGTGTGCACCGACACACCCAGCAGAATATTCTTTTTGGTCCTGAACACTAACTGCTTTTGTAATTCTGAAACATTCGTGTGGTACTCTAAGTAAATTTTTATACAGAGAGGTTGGGACATTGCTTACACATACAGAAGTCAATAAATCTGACATTAACAAGAAACTTGACATGACATCTTCAAATCTATAACTGGAGATCTTAATAAAGTTTCTGGATTTTATGAACAGAATAATACATCAACATTTTTATAGTAAAGCAGGCTAAATTCCTATGATAAATCATTCCCAGACCCACACAGGCAGGAATCTAAGAACTTTAGCATGAATAACAAGAGTTTAATTACTAAACTGATGAGTTATAATCTCAGCCTCCCATACACTACACTCACACACAATTTACTATGCTTGTGTGGCCCCTCCCCCAGCCCCTCCCCCAGCCCCATTGATGGCAACAGGAACAGTAATTCTCCATCTCAGACCTTCAAACACTTTCCAAATACCAAGTTGCTCGTTCACAAGTAGCCCAACTGTCAGGTGTCAAGTACCCTTGATTGAACCATCAGCAATACTGAAATAGACATTTCTTCTTTCACAATGGAAACGGACCCATAGTGATGTTTGGTCACATGTCAGTCACTCAGCCTTCAACTAGTATCATGATTGTGGGAAGAAATGGGATTTTAGAGTTACAATTTCTGCACTAAAGTACTTCACTTCTCTCACCTCTGATCCAACCGATCGTCACCTCTCCTGACAGACTGATCTTCCCACCCCGACTCGACACCCCAAAACCTAAGACAACATGTTGGGGAGAACCATGACACTTCCCTTACTGTCATGGTTTGATCCAGGTGTCCCCTACAAACAAATGAATGTGTTCTGATAGATCAATCCTCAGCTGATGGCAGTTTGGGTTTTACAACCTCTATGAAGCTGTGTTGTTGGGGGCGGGCTTATGGGGTTATAAGGTTATATCCTTGCCAGAGTTTGGCACACCTTCCTGCCGCTGTTTGCAGTGCTGTGGCAGAGGTGATGTCCAGCCCTCTGCTCATGCCATCGTTTTCCCTGCCAGGATGGAGTCTCCCCCCGAGTCCATAAGCCAAATAAACCTATTCTTCCACAAGCCACCTTTGTTTGGGTTCTTTTCTCGCAGCAACTAGAAAGCTAACCGCAACTCTTACCTTCACGCAGAGTCCTTCCATGGATGGGCCCCAGGATCTGACACTCCCCTTCCCCCACTGCTTTGAAACTCACACTCTCCTAGTCAGCCCTTGCCCACCCCTCTCCAGCCTGGCTGGTCTGTGGGCACACTGGGTAAGTGCTCACCTTTGGGGCCTTGGCTGAGCCTCCTCCCCACTCTTCCTATGGCTGCTGCCTCACCACCTCAGGTTTTATTTCATTGTCTCCATTTAGGAGCCTAGTGGTGCTGGAGATTAAACTCAGGGCCTGATGAATGCTAGGCCAGCACTCTGCCGCTGGGCTACAGCTCTTGCCTAGTTCTTTCTAGAGGAATCTTTCTTCCCACACACTAAGCAGTTTAAGTTTCAGATTTAAATTGTAAGCCTGCTTGTTTCTTGCATTGCGTTTTATGTTGAGACAGTCACACTATGGAGCCTGGACTCACTTCAAACTCAATCTTCCTGCCTCAGCCCCAAGTGCTGGGGTGACAGATATATGTACCACATTCCTGGCTTAAGGCTGCTTAATTGGGTTGGAAATTCTCCTGGCATTTCTTCCAGGTCCGTGGAAGCTTGCCTCACGAGAAGCCTCTCTTCCCAGGGCTAGACCAGTTCTTTCATGGAAAACCATCATGACGATTTGTCTCCCACAGACTCATGCGTTTAAACGTTTGGTCCTCAGGTGGTGGTACTTTTCTGGGAGGTTGTGGCACCTTTGGAGGAAGGCATGACTGGGGGAGGTGGGGCACTGGGGGTATGCCTTTAAGGGTTATAGCAGGGGGCTGCTTCCGCTCAAGCTCTATCTCCTGCCTGACACCATGTGATGGGCCCAAGCTCTCTCCACCACGCACCCCCCCAGCAGTGAGCTGAAAGACATCCCTCCTTCCTTCAGTTGTTTATGTTAGGTATTTTGTTACAGTAATGAGAAAAGTAATACAGACATGGATGAAGAGACGACAGGCAATCTAACAAACCAATCCTTCCAAAACTGGTGTCCAAGATTGGGACCCTAGGAGTTCTAGGCTCTTCTCTACCTGAGCAGGTGTTTCCCTAATGACCAGCAGAAGGTGTAAAAGGTAAACCAAGTGTGGAGGCTCAAGTCTGCAATCCCAGCACTTGAGACGTGGAGGCAGGAAAGTTCATGGCCAGACGGAGCTTCTGTCTCAAAAACACGAGAAAGAGAGGAGAGAATTAGTCAGGTCCCAATGCCACCTTGTAGTGATGTGATCCAAGTGTCCCCATAAACAAATGTGTTCTGAATGATCCATCCTCAGCTGATGGCAGTTGGGGTCTTGGAACCTTGTTGGAGCTGTGTTGCTAGGGACAGGCTTATGGAGGTTATAAGCCAGCTTCCCCTTGCCAGTGTTTGACACACCTTCCTGCTGCTGTTTTCAGTGCTGTGGCGGAGGTGATGTCCACCCTCTGCTCATGCCATCATTTTCCCTGCCATCATGGAGTCTCCCCTCCAGTCTGTAAGCCAAAATACACTGATTCCTTCCACAAGCCGCTTTGGTCAGTTCTTTGTCTCAGCAACAAGAAAGCTGACTGCAACACACCTCCATCTTCTATTTTCCACAGGGTCTTGGAAACTCCTACACCAGGTAATTCACTCCCATACACTTTAGAGCACTCCAATTCCCAGGGATCCCTCACCTTAAAAATGCCACTGGCACCCTTTATTGTACTGTGCACTGTGCAGCTCTGAACCTCTCGTCTACCACAGAGCTTCTTAGACGTCCTTTTCTCAAATCCCTCTTTATGTCACTGCCTTGCCTGGGCCAAATCCCTCACTTCTCTGAGCTCTCTTCTGAAACCGTTTCTTTAATCAGACAGGAACTCTTCATATTTCCCAAGGCCCAGGCTCTCCTGACTCTTCATGTAAAGGATTTAAGATCTAAGTTTTTTTAAAAAAGTGCCAAACTCTCTCTGATGCTCACAGCTCAACACAAAATATCTCACTTCTGGTGTCTCCATAGACCCGAAACAACTCTCCAGTAAGCATGATCTGGGAGTTCTGCAATTCAGCTCTCTGACTCTGGTGACCTGGGGTTAGAATGGGATCTCATGAGCTAAGGGCTCAGCCCACTTCAGATGCTACTGTGACTTGGATTAAATGTTCCACTAAGGCCATTGCTGACGCCTGACCACCAGAGGATAGTGTCTTTGGGAAGTTGGAGATGGAGCCTAGTGGAAGGAAGTCAAGTAAGTACTCAGGGAGTGCTCCTGAAAAAATGTTGGTCCCTGGCCCCTACCTCTCTACTTTACTCCCCCCACCACCATGTTGTGAGTAGCTTTGGTCCATCCCATGCATTCAGTCTGGCCCCAGATCCAAAGCCATGAGCTAAGCAATCACACACTTAAGCTTCTGGAAGCATGAGCCAAAATAAGTCTTTCCTCCTTTTAAGATGCTTATCACAGGGATTTAGTCACAGGGACAGAAAGTTGACTAACACAGATACCAATCACAACTAGTAACTGTTCTCCTACCAGCAAGCTCTAAACGGGGGTGTCGCAATCAGTTTCAGTTGCTAGGACGAATATCCAACCAGACACAGTTTAGGGAGGAATGGGTTTTATCTCAAGCTTACAGATCCAGGGGGAAGTCCCATCAATGTTGGAAGAAGCTGGATCCCTTTCAAAAATCCAAGCAGAGAGAAACAACCAAAGAACCAGCAAAAAACACACCAGCAGAGCTCACACCCCTCTCTACACCTTTGGGCTAGAATCTGATCCAACCCCAGTGACATGCCCCCCCTCCTGTAGATTGCTGGACACTTAAACAGGAAGTTTAACCTTAATAAAACATATGGAAGGCTATGGGAAACGTATATTCAAACTACTCCAAGGGTCATGTGACCCTTACTGAGATAGCAGAACTCACAAGAGCACTTGACTTATACTGACCCGTTTGTCAGAATGGATATTACAGAGGATACAGTTGAAGGGGCAGACGAAGTGATCCAAGATCTGTGGGAAGGGTGCCCTCTCCCTCGGGGAATGTCCATGTCTGTAACAGCCCAGAAGCTTCTCAAATGCTGTCCTTTGGGGGTTTCCATAGGCTTCATTGTGTAGGCATGATTGTCACTGGCCACTGGTGACAAACTTAACTTTTAGCCCTAGGGGATCAGGGCCGGGGGATGAGTGTAGACTGGACACCCTGGGAAACTTCCAACAGAGAGTCATGAGGCGAGTTCTCCCTGGTATCCAGCCTCTCATGCAGAGGCTTCTGGGACACATGACCTGACACCATTCAGAGTTCATGTTCCCTTGCCTGCGCTTCACCCTGTCTTTTCTAAAAATACTTTATAGCAAACTGAGTGATGGCTAACTGTAATTATAAGGAGGGGTAGGGAACTATGTCTAGTTCCTGCGCGTGTTTTCTTTTGTGTTCAAAAAATGTGGAACAAAGGCATCAGCTCCTCCCTCCCATCTGCTGAGAAGAGCCACGGTTGGCTATCCATACCTAGTTCTAGAGTTTCCACCTCAAGCAAATTATTGTCATGACCAGGTAGGTTAGCAACCCCTTCAGAACCTCAGAGTGGAAACGCTGACAGTGCACTAACTGTGATGAGTGCCATCATGTTCCAGCAGAGGGAAGGCGACCGCATGAACTTAGTCTTGCACAACCCAAAGGGGTCATGACAAGGACGGTCAACTAGGCAAACAGATAGTAAAATCCTGCCATCAGAACCAGAGCCCTGCCCTTGTGCGAGCCTTCCTGCTCTCCTTGAAGGAATGCTGCACATCCGTGGGACACCAACAAAGAGAATGTCAGGATCTACTGCTAGCCTCTCACACCAAGCTGTAGGACAGGACCTGTTATCGCCAGCAAGCTGTTTGCTTACAATTTGAAATTTTTTTTTTCTGGAGATTGTTTACCTAAGTGAAATTAGTTATCCACTGGGGCAGGGTTCAAAGCTCAAAAGATAAGTACAGTCGGCTGCTAAAAAGATGTAAGCCTTGGAAAACAAAGGGGCAGAAGGAAGTTAGATTAACCCCAGGGGAGATCACTTCAATACCATAAAAATTACATGGCATTCTTTTAGATCATCAATTAATTATAATCCCACCAAGTTCAAAGCCATTAGTTAAGGGAACTAATTGCTAATATTCTCTCCAAAGTGATCTCCCAGATTTTTAAGTGCAGGGGCCCTTTCTCTGGTCCTTATGGGGGTCGCTGGATTGAGTCCCTCATGAACAGGTCTGGGAATTCCAGGCCTTACTCACACCCTGCTGAGTTTATGGGTTAATCTCCGGAGATCTGACTCACCACAATAAACTTTCCACTAGGATCCATGGAAACATTAATTCTAAGGCCAAGAATATGTATTACCATACATGCAGGTCCTAGTATTGTCTTCCAAAAATACTCGAGAAGAAATTATTTGACTTTTTCTGAACCCAAGGACAGAGTGCCAGAGCCCCCCACACACACACACCACATCAATGGCCCAGCATTGACCCTGGCCACACGTGTGCCCTCTAGTGTTTTTGTAAAATCTTCTTGTGATCTCCCTAGGGCTCCCATCCTCCTCTTTTCCCACCCATCCGCAGCTATCCAAATGTGTTGAATGTTTCTTTCCCTGGTTTGGGCATTTCTGCTTTGGCTCAAGATGCTCTGAGCTGGTATTTCTTTGATTCCTGTTGCAATTCAGCCCCTGTGCGTGTGCGGCTTGTGGTTTTCCCCATCTTAAGAAGTACCAGTGACAGACTCTATGTTTGGATTTTTCATGTAACATCTCCAGCGTGAGACTTTTTTCTTTTTTTTTTCAAAAGAAACATTTTATTGACAGCTTCCATAATTATAGACAACAAAGCATTACGATTCCCTCCCACCCTCCCTCATATCTTTTCCTCCTCTCAATTAGTCTGTTTTGTTTCGGTGTCGTCATCTCTTTATATATATGTGTGTGTGTGTGTGTGTGTGTGTGTGTGTGTGTGTGTGTGTGTGTGTGTGTAATGAGTCCATAATGAGTTACATTATTTAGTGGGCAAAAAACGAGTTGTTATCCCTA
>PVHP010001482.1:0-105875 GCA_004024765.1 Zapus hudsonius | reverse complement strand
TTGTACAATTCATTACCCCTACTTCATGGACTGGTCCAGCAATCCCAGTGAGGAGGGTCCCTAGCGTGTTGGGGTCAGGAAGGAGCAAAATGGGAGTACCATCACAAGATTTGCTCATACAATGTATCTAATTATTAACATTAAATAAATTTTTTAAAAAAGAAAACTTGCGTACTAATGAGTTGGGTATGCTTACCTACTGTGATGGTTTAAATGTGAAATTTTCTCCCGTTTCTTCATGTGTTTGTGATTAAACCTCAAATTCAATTCCCAGCTGGTGGCAATTTGGGAGGTGGGACCTTGCTGGAGAAGGTGTGTCACTGGGGGGGTGCAACTTGAGGTTCACTAACCCAGCTCCAAGTCCAGTGCTTAAACTACTTCCACCCAGACATGTGTCAAGATGTGAGCCAGCTTCCTGCTCCTGCCACACTTTCCCTACCATGATGAAGCCTCCCCTCAAGACTGTAAACTGAAATAAATCTTTCCCTCACATCAGCTGCTTCTGGCCAGGTGTTTTGCCCAGCAACGAGAAGGTAACTGCAATATTTATAGTTGCATAAAGAATTCAATCGTGGCTGAATTCTGCAGGACACAGAGCATCTTGAATGTTTCCCAGAGTTGATCAATATTTTGATTTTATAATCATCCATGCTGAGAACGCTGCTTTGCATAAACGCATAGTACAAAATGGCAGAAGTATGTTTAGGGCCATTTCAGAAATTATTGGAAATTCTGTCCCAATTCGAAGCCAAAACTCATTTAATGAGTTTTATGGAACTCAATTTCAAAAAGCAATTTTTTAAATCAAACATTCTTATACAATGTGATCCAAAGATCTACTCATCTGATACTTACATGCTGATGAATGGCGGTAGAATATTAAGTCTTTGTTTTCTGTAATTAAACCATTCTTTTTTTTACAAGAGCAGAAAACTTTGTACAGTGGAGACACTGTAATTCACAGCATACAAAAGTCTCAGGTCGGAGCTGAGGTGTTTCTGGTGGCATTTGTTGACATTGTGTGGTGTGACATTACACACAGAACCAAATTCACATATGACACACTCAGAAGCAAGGCCGCAGTGAAGTCCCACATACAACATGGGCAGGCATTGCCAGAACACCTTGGATTCATGATACATTTAATTCGGGATTAATCATTGTTTTCTGTAGGTTCAGAAAAGTTTTACTGTCGCCAATTTTGTGACCCCTCCCCACATTCAGTTATATAACCCCCATATAGGGTGGTGACCCACAGTTTAATAAGAAACTCGGTAATAAGAGGAAATCCTGTCATTTACAACATGGATAAACCTAGAGTGCACTATGTTAAATGAAATAAGCCAGGCATGGAAAGTCCTACATGACCTGATTTCTGTGTAGAATCTAAGGAAGTTGAACTGGACCACAAAGAGTAGAATGGTGGTTTCCAGAGCCCAGGGATTGCAGGAAGGTGTCAGAGAAGAGAGAGACATTGATTAAATGTGCAATGTTTCTGTTAGTCTGAATACATTCTAGAACTCTATTATACAGCCTAGTGACTGTAAATAATAATAATAATATATGTACCCGGTAGCTATTTCTTCCAGATTGAAGCATACATTCATGGAGGTTAGCAGGGAATCCAGGAAGCGTCGAATCATGACCACAGAAGAGGTAAATACTTGCTGGGGAGAGAAGACTCTTCGGTGGAATGGCCTGAAAGTTGTTCAGGAGATGTCAATAATTCAGCTGTCATAGTCATCCCCATACTGGGGTGGGACTTCTCAGTGAGGCAGTGGCCTGAGTCGCCCATGCGCCTGTAAGTGACCCCTCACCCATGCTCCTATAAGTAGCCCCCATAAACTCTGGTTCACTAAACTGGACTTGAATTATGTGATCTCTTTATTTGGGGATGTCCCAGGGAAAGTCATGCCACAAACATATATACTTGAAAATCACCAAGACAATTAGATGGTGGGGATGAACTTTGTGAAGAGCCAAAGGCCTTGGAAAAGGTGAGTTTTAGCATGTATGAATAATTACCTCCAAGGAAAAAAAATGTGGAAGCTCTTTTTGTGTTGCTTAAGGTGATCTTTAAAATGTCATGTTCGATGAGAAAGTAATGCACAGAACCCCCAGGATGCTACAATAACATTTATGAACAGAAGAGAGGGGAGACGGGGAGGGTGTGTGTGTGTGTGTGTGTGTGTGTGTGTCTGTGTGTGTCTGTGTGTGTCTGTGTGTGTCTGTGTGTCTGTGTGTCTGTGTGTGTCTGTGTCTGTGTGTTCCTAAATTTTCTTGAAGGGTACACAGAAAGTGGTGACATTTCCTTGGTGAGGGACCTGGGAGTCTAGGGGATGTGATAAAAAGGAGACTTTGTACTGCAGATATCCTTGAACCATGAGAATTTATTACCTATTCAAATATTAAATTGAATTTAAATTTTAAAAATGAAAGTGACCCCTCTGTCAGACATAGGAACAGAATTAAGTAGAATAAAAGTGGGGCTGCCTCTAGTGGCCTCAGGAGGACAAAGACCCCAGGCAGCTATACCCAGGTCCTGCCATCTCCGGACCTGAGTAGAGGTGACTTGAGACAGGGGAATGTCCAAGACAGGTGGAGACTCTGGCAAAGCCCAACGGGATTCATATGAGGAAGTGGCCTGGGGGACAGAGGAAGGAATGAAGGGAAAGGGAAGGTGGAGCACCTGTGTTTGGTCCTGGGAAGCAGAGCAGGCTTCTAGAAGCTTCAGGAAGAGCAAGGACAGGGAGTAGAGAATCTGAGAGAGGAAGTTGGTTGGAGGACCCTTTTCCTGAACCAGCTGAGTTTCTCAGGCCAAATGACAACAAAATTGGTGTGCCTGCCCTGTGAAGCCCTGGCCCAGAAGTAAAGCGAGGTGTTGCTGGGTTCCCACAGGTAACACACAGCACTGAAAAGCATCTCATTGGAGAGGCTGGGGGAAAGGACTCCAGGGACTTTTGTCTGGGGAGGTGTCTCTTCAGATGGACACACTTCTCTCTTCTCACATGGCAGTGAGATGAGAGATGCTATGGGAAGTTCCTGGGCCACCCTGCTGTGGACTCCATGACTTACCTGCCATGTACAGCCAGGAAGAGGACCCCATTGTCCCGATCCAGGGAGGCGAAAAAAAAAACTCTGAGAAAGTCATCAAGAAACCTAGGGGGATGCCCGGGATCAGGAGGGCACTGTTCACGCACAGGGTAAAACTAGTCACTCTCCTGCCCCATCAGCTCACCACACACCAAGCCCCTGATGTTGGCCTGGTGCTGGTGGAGAAAGAGACCCCCCCCCCTGAATCACCTAGTTTGATGCTTTGGAAAACACTACTTTTTCCCAGTAGTAGGGCCATAACTGCTGTAGGGTCCTTGGATGCACTCACTCTCTCCCAGTGCCAAACCAGGAAAACCAGAACCTCCACCAGGTGAGTCTAGAAAGAGAAGGGCCCATATGCTCTCCAGAAGTTATCTCTGTTTAGTTCTTTTCGAGGTGACAGCCAGCTCCACTATTATGACCTGTCCCCATGCTGAGCGGCAGGCCTCACAGAAACCACCTTTGCTCTACAGGTGGCCCCCGTGTAGAGCTGGCAACCAGAGTCTGACTATATCTTAAATGTCCCAAGCAGATGGGCAGAGAATGTCCAGGGATTAACCACACACAGACAGACCTGAACTTGAATTCTACCCTAAGGCTCCATGGACTTGAACAAGTCACTGTGCCTCTCTCAGCCTCAATTAGGGATAAGAGAAGCCACTGCATAGGGCCTCACAGGGAAAGGGCAAGATTATGTACTCAATTCCTGGAACCTGCTGGTCACCACATTATTGCAACTCCATTGAGCAGATGGGAAGTATAAGGTCCTGAGAAGAGGGGTGGGAATGGCAGACTGGGATCTTCTGACTCCCAGGAGAGGGACTCTCCCTTGGAAAGCATCCTATGGAAACCCAGGGAACAATTCTGCATCACCTATTCCCGGCCCTTTGGGAAATACTTGTAAAGGCATCTTCCCCCCTTTTCTTGCTAGAAAAGTTTTATTGTTACAATTTGGTCTCAGTCTGGTGAGGACTGAAGAGTGGTTAAAAATTAATTAATTAATTAATTAATTAAAAGCCACCTGGTGGCCAGAAAGGGCTCAGGCTGAAGCCCTGCCACCAGGGGCTGCCCAAGTTCCCAGTGGGACTTGCAGATGAATGCTTAGTCCAAGCCCAAAGCCAGGCAGCCTACTGAGATTGACCAAGAGGTCACCTAGCTTCTAGATGAGTCTCACTTCCTTCCCTACAAAGTGACACCCTAGGAAGTCACAGAAGTGGGAGGGCCTGTGGGAGCAGAGCCTTGGGCAAACATATCTAAAGGGCTGGTCTGGCTCTTCCCAGGGCCATGGCAGTCTCTGTGGCCTTCAGAGCTGTACCTCACACCTCGGGGTGACTCATGGTGCACTCTCAAGCACCCACAGCGTTCACCTCCACCAATTCTAGAAGTCACCCACTCCCTCTAGAGCCATTTGTCCAAGTTCAAGATAGACGGTCAAAGACAGATAAAGAGCAAGCTTAGGCCCCCTCACACACACACACACACACACACACACACACACACACACACACAGGTGTGAGAGGCAGTCGATAGTGGCCTTCAACCAAATAAAATAGTCCAACCAATCTGGGAGTTCAAGGTTGGTCAGCAATCAGAAGTTGGCCCAGAAACAAGGGATGGTCCTGAGAGCAGGTAGTAGGCAAGCAACCCTGAGTCAACCTCATTCCAACATGAATAAAGCAAGAAACAGATCTGCTGGACATCCAGGGACACTTGGAACCTGACCAGAGTGATGCATCAATCAGGATCCCAGCAGGAAAGGGACGTCACAACCACAGTAAACAGAAACTCTCGGGATGTCAACAAGGGGTGGCATAGAATCTCAGGCCTCTGGGTGTGGGGAGCTGTCACTAACCAAGCCAGAAGGGCAAGAGAATAGAAACTTCTGGGGCCTCTGTCACAGATCAAGACTTAAGTAAGAGACATGCCCCTTGGGCAAGCCTGTGAGGACATTTCCAGGAAGGATTAACTGAGAAAGCAAGCTCTTCCCCCAGAGTGGGCAACCCTTCTGGCAGCTGCTCACATTCAAAAATGTTCCTGACTGAGCAGTGTCTTTTGCCTGGCTCCCCTTACTACTTGCTGGTGAGTGCATCTACCCTGTTGCTATCATCCTTCACTGATGTCTGAACCAGCTTCTTCAGCCTTTCAATGTGGACTGAAGACCAGTAGCTCTCCGGCATCCTCAAGGCCTTCATTGCCAGATTGGGACTGCTGAGGCCTCCAGCCTTGCAAACTGCACAGCTACTGGGTACTCTGCCTCTCCAGCCTATAGACAGTCATGGTTGGACTGCCAGCCCAATCTATTAAACCCCTTTTAACATATACTCACTCTATTGCTTCTATTCCTCTAGAGAACACTAATGCAGCCCCTGTGAGAAGATGGTAACCAGATAACCAAACCCTAATCACACGTCACCATGCCCCCTGCTCCTGGCTCCCAAAAGAACAAGGACCATCCAGGTGTCCTTAGTGACCAGCCTTCTGAAGCATACAGCAGGAAAGGTAAATGAGGCACATGGAAAGAGGCTGACCTTCCAGCTCCATGAACCTAAGCTTCCAAAACCAGCAAGTAAGAGAAGCCCAGAGACACTGAGGTCAACTCCTAAATGCACCAGAGCTGGGGAGCCAATATGTCCTTAGCAGCCTGATGAAGGTGACCCGTGCATGGCCCAGCGAGCTCATCCCCCTGCACTAGGACCCAGTCCCTGCCTCCCCAGGCCCTTTTCAAAGTCAGAAGGCAGAAAGCTGAACAGCCTTCTCTGATCCCCCGTCAATCCCGTATCTGGGCCCGGTACTCATTTTCAAACCAACCAAGCGTCAGAAGTCACACATCAGGCTTATCTCTCCTGCCACTCATCTCCAGAAAGCCCTTCTCCCCTTCCTCTGTCATTCCCCAGACAAATAGAATTCCTCCTCCCACCCCAAATCCTAATGAATGTCTGAACTCAGGGAGCAGTGCCCAGCCTTGCAGAGCCCCCAGCCACCAGGGTGTGCTGAGTGCAGATAGCAGATCCACCCAGGTCTGACTCTTTTGGCCCAAAATAAATGAGTAGTTGGGGATGCCCCTCCCCCAACCAGGCCTGGGCTGCTAGCCCCCATCCGACCCCTGTCCCAGATACTTAAAAGAGGGTCCCTGTTTCCATTTGCTAATTGTAAGAAGGACTGGGGTCTTCGCTTGTAGACCTCTGATTTAATGCTGTTTGTTCTAGAAACTTCTACTCCTCCCTCCCTCTCAGTTGCTTTGCCCTTGATAGTATTGTGTGATGGCTGCAAAACAGGTAATGTTTTTTGTGGAACCAGGCACCTGGCTGGAACCCTTTCTCTGTCATTATTACCCATATGACATTCATTCATCCACTCACGCATTGACTTCCATTGAACAAATGTATTCATGGTTAGAGACATGTGGGAACCAGACAGCAAGGAGTCAACCATCGTGGCACACACACATCAAAGGGGAAGGCAGACAATAAACAAGATGCAAATAAAACAGCCATGGTGCTGAGGAGATATAGCTCAGTGGGTAAAGTACTTGTCTCCCAAGCATGAGGACCTGAGTTTGATCCCCAGTACACATACAAATGTCAGTCATGATGGCATACTATTATAATCCCAGCCCTGGAGAAGGGGAGACAGGCGGCTCCTGAGGCTCACTGGCTAGTCGAACCTAACTGATGAGCTCCAAGCCAAAGACAGAGCTTGCCTCAAAAGAGGTAGACTGTGTTCCTGAGGATGTCACCTGAGGTTGTTCTCGGGTCTCCACATAAAAGGCATGCAAATTGCATGTGCCCCCCCAACACACATGTGCATTCACATTTTAAAAAGTATAAAATGGAGAAGCTGGGGGTGGATGAGGGGAGGTTATGGAGCCTAATAGGAGAGATCCTCAGGGTAGGATTTTCTAAGGAGGTGACTTTGAAATAAGACCTTGAGAAATCATCCAGCCTCTCAGAACCCATTTGCTCAGCTTTAAAAAAAAAAAAAAGGAATAATTTTCAAGTCTGTCTCTCTAAATTGATAAAGACTTAAATAAGTTAATATATGTTAAGTGCTGGCCCGCAGCCTAGCATATAATAAGTGTTCAATTAATTGTAGATTCATGTCTAGCTAAGACAAGAGAGATGAGAAGAGACCCTGCAAACCCAGGCGTTCTGCCTAGCCCCAAGGGTTGCCTCCTTAGAGTAGGCTGTCCTCCATGGCCAGCCCAGACCTCAGAAAGGAAAAAGAGATCTCCACAGCCTGGACTCCTGAGACCATGAGCCTGGGGAGATCCAGGGGCCCTGACATAGCCTGTACCCCATCTGACATACACTGTACCACATCTCTTTCTGGCCCTCTGAGTTGCTGCCTCAGTTTCCCCTGTGAGCCCCCATATTCCTGCTCTGTCTCACCCAGAATGAGTTGAATGGAACCAGAGTATTAACCAGTTTAAGAGAGCTCCCCATACAGCCCAGTCTTTGGCTGATAGTCCCCATAACAATGCCATTGTTCCTCCTGCACAGCCCCTCCATCAGGAACTAGACCCCTGTCTCTCCTCCACCCACCTGGAAACACAGCTGACCTCGGGGACTCAGTGCAGCTGAGGATGGGAAGGACAGAACACTGTCCCAGAGGAAAGGCCAGCCTGGGCCTAATGCAGCCCTCAAGACAACACACTCCTGACTGACTGATGCAGGAAATTGGTCCCCACTAGGTCTAGCTCAGGCAGACTGATGAATACTCGTGGAGAGGGAACCAGATAGAGGGAGGGAGGGCTGGAGGAGCTGAGGAAGAGCAAAATGAGGGCTCACCCCAGCTCTGGGGGCCTCCCCCTCTGCAGGAATTGTGGTGGGGACAGTGACAACAGGTGGCCAGCTCTCTTCCTAACTATAGCTCACTCCTTCACCCCTCCATCAACTAAAGTCCTTTCTCATCCTTCAGGGTCTCACCGGCCTCCTCACCTCCTCCTTAAAGCTTTTCCAGCTCATTCTAGTTGATGAACACTCCACCCCTGGCTTCTTACAACACGCCAAACCTTATACATGGCATCTCATCCATCCTTACCCTTTGGGAGTCCAGGAATAACTGTCACTTACATTCTGAGAAAGGGAATCTCAGAAAGGTAAAGTGACACACCCAAGGAGACACAGCCAGTAAGCAAAAAAAAAAAAAAAAAAAAAGTGAGACTCTGTTTGAACGGAGCTCATCTGACGGCAGGGTCTGGTTGATCCTTGAGGCTGGTTCCCACCCTTGGCCTCTGTCAGCACCTTTAGCCTCCGATTCACACCCATTCATAGACTCCAGAATGTCCCAGGCTACCACATCTCCTGCCCTTCTCCATTAGATTGTGAGGTTTACAAGACCACGGCTGTGCTTCACACCACATCACTCCACCCCCCCCCCAGAAGCCATCTTGGGTCTCCATACAGCAGACATCAATCTTCCCTTGGAGAGAGATGACACTTAGGTGGGTACAAGTGGCCAGCCCAGAGCAGATCCTGCAGTATGCAGAGCCTCCCCCTTCCTCCCTCCAGCTCCCCCAGCCTGCGCTCCCCCCCAGCTCAGCTCCACTCTGCATTTCTGCGCCTGCTAAATGTTACCCCGGCTTCACCTAGACTCCCCTTATAGCGTTTCCAGAAATCTCATGAGCCTTTGCATTTCAAGCAGACGCGATTGTATCAGACTTCTCCGTCTTTCCAGAGGCTGAGCTCAACCCAAGTTTGATGAACTGATCGCAGTTAGATAAATCGCATCAGCTGTCAGCTTTGCTGAGGCTGGGGAATGACATTTTCCTGGTTTAATGCGAAGGAGCCCTTCCAGCCGCCAACTCACCAAGGCCAGGTGAGGCGAACCAAGAGTTTTATACAAATGTCCCACTCCGCCCATCTGGCCTAGCCAGGCTGGCTGCTAACTCCCTGCGGTTTCCAAGAGGCTGGGAGCCGCCAGACAGCAGACCAAGGAGGGCGCAGGGGACGCAGCCTCCTCTCCTGCCTTGATGGTAATTGGCAGAATTTCCATGCATTTCCATGCGGAATTATGCCATAAATTTACTTCACTCCAAATAGGGTTGTTCCCAGCAGGGAATGCAGTGTGAGTAGGGAGAGAGTGGGAGAGAGTAAGGAGGTGCCCCCAGACTCTGAGCCTAACAGATCAGACAAAGCTGGCCATCACCCAGCCCCCAAGCATCTTGAGAGGGAGGTCTGAGGATCTCTAGCCCAAAGCTACGAGGAGCAAAGGGCAGGACCAACCAGAAAAGAGAGAGAACAGGAGGGCTGGAGGCTTCCAGGGAACAACAGCTCTTTCAAGTCCTCAAACTGGCCTCATTTGCCAGTGGTTGGGACACTCCTGTCCCCCTGGCTGCTCAGCTGGTCAGGGTAGGCCTTTAATAGCCTGTCCTTGGCACTGGGAAGATAACTCAGTCAGTAAAATGCTTGTCTTGCAAGCATAAAGGCCTGAGTTCAACATTCAAAACCGATATAAAATTGCTGGGTATGGTGACATATGCATGGAATCCCAGGTCTGGGGATGTAGAGACAGAATGATCCCTGGAACTCACTGGCCAGCCATCCAGCCTAATTAGTGAGCTTGAGGCCCATGAGAAACACTGTCTCAAAAAAAAATGTGTTCATGTGTGTGCAGGTGCACACACAGGTGAAGACTAGAGCTCTTACGGAATGACACCAAGGGTGTCCTCGAGCCTCCACCGCGCACACACACACACACACAGTCTGTCCTTGTCACTAGAAAACCAAGCTGGAGGCCCTGGGAAACAGGCTCTGGGAACTGGACAAGTCAGAGCTCCAAGACAGCTGAGGAATGGCAGGGTAGAATGACCCTGCAGTTTGGTTCCAGTAAGAATAACATAGAAGGAAGGAGGATCCTTCCCAGGGGGACATCCTGGGAATGGAGGGATCCTGAGAACAAAGATAGGACAGGACAAATCACACATGGGCACCCTCATCTCCCTGAAACCCATTTGCACATTTCTCACTCACACTTGCACACATAGGCATGAAGACACTGACACCCACACCCATAAACTTCCCAAGGACCCATGTTTGATTTCTAATGAGTCTGGGGTTGTTTTTAATGAATATTTTTTGCAAAACTAATTAAGAGGGATGGAAGCCCAGAGAAAAGCTAATGAGCTATGCAGATACCCTGGCATCCACCCCACTGCTGAGGCTGAGGGAAGAGACACCCCACACCCATGCTTCTGTAGCTCTCACAGCCAGAGATGGCTAGGCCTGCAGCCTCGTGCCTGCAGAGTGCCCCCAGCTGGCACAGAGAGGCAGCTCGAGGGGCAGAGGGGTGACTTGGGCAGGGGAGCTGACACCTCCCAGCTTGGCTCAGGGGTCTGTGATTCGGCTGCTTCAGGGCCAGGGACCACTGTCTGAGAACTTCAACCTTAATTGCTTCGGTTGCAGCCTCTGCTGGAAGAAAGTGCCATCTGGGGACTAGCACTCACAGGGCTCACAAGGAGACACCAAAGACCTTCCAGCCCCTGCCCTGCCCTTGATGATAAAGAGCCTGGGATAGCAAAGAGAAATAAAACCCTCCTGGAGTCCCTGTGAACAGAGACCATCATCCACACCTTCGTGTCTTGCACCTAAAGGTCCTACACAGTCATCTCCTCTAACCTTATTCACCCCTGGCAGCCTGGGATCTTCTACAAGCAATGGGAAAACTGAGACCTAGAGAGGCAATGCAATGTGACGAAGGTCATCCTAAGAGGGCTGTGATTTTAACTGCAGCCCCTCTCTGTCCCACAAGGATGGGGGACACAAGGTCTGCTGAGGTTCTCTAGATGTCTGTAGTTCTGAGCATCACAGGTTCGTTGCAGCTGCTCTGGACCCCACACATTGACCTGGGAACAGTAGATGGAAGACTCCAGTGGCCCTCCCTCCTCACCTACACTCTAAACCAGACACAGCTGCTAAATTCATCGACATTGACTGGTCATCTCAATGAGTCAGTGAACGGTCAGATGGAGGCAGGAGATAGCAAAGACCTTGACCCCGTGAGCAAGAGTGAACCTAAAGAATCCACCTATGCCAAGAACACGTCATGCCTACAAACACGAGCTCTTGCTCACCATGGATTGAATGACACCCAGCCTTCAGGCACCTCTCACACCCTACTATCGATCTGGGCTGTACCCCTGAAGGGTCACTTGTTTCATAAACCACAGCGCATCGGCCAAGAAACAGAAAGAGGGGAAGTGACGTGCAAAAGCTCACACAGCTGGTGAGGAAGCTAGGATCTGAACCCATTTCAAAGCCAGTTTCTTCCTAGCTGGCTGGCCTTTCCTCATGAATTGTCTTCCTCGAGAACTATTATTCATCCTTCAAACCCTAGGCCGCCCCTGATTCTCCCATTCCACCTCATCCAGACAGAATTAGTCATTTGTATTTTAAGTCTTGTTTTGGTTTAGTACATGGCATTTGACTGGTGAGCTTGCCTGAATTTTGTTCTGCGAATTATCCCTCCTCCTTAAGCTGTACACCCAAGAAATGAGAGTGAAATAGCTGTCCAGCTTCTCAGGCCTTATTTTTTTAAATTGTATTAAAATACATGACACATACAATTTGCCACTTTTAATTGTAGAATTCAGTGGCATTAAGAATATTCACACTGTTATATAGCCGTCATCATCATCCAGCTTCATAACTCCTCCTCACCCAGCCTGTGACACTGCCCCTGTCACACGGTGACTCCCTGTGACCTCCCTCAGCCTCTGGGACCTCTGATCTGTTTCTCTCTCATGTAGCTCATGGAAGTGGATGCATATTGTATTTGTACTGTTCTGTCTGATCTCCTCCACTCAGCAACATCCTCGAGATTTGTCCACATGTAAAAACACCCTGCCTTCCAGGCGGAACGGCGATCCATTGAACATAAATGCTACATTTTTGAGCATTTGACATGTCTTCACCTTTTGGGCACTGTGCGTTACGCTGCTATAAGCCAGGGTGTGCACACGGGGTTTTGAGTCAGACTTTCTGGGTGCACACCCAGAGGCAGGACTGGAGTCTTAGTGACTTTGCTCACTGTCCCCCTGTCCACTACAACTAAGCCCAAGAAAGCCACCCCTTCTCCCAGATCAGTGTTGGTCTCGCCTCTGCCCCAGCCCGTCTCCAGCTTAAGCCTTCTTTCTGAACCCTAAATTTTGGTCTCCACCTCTGGGCATTTGCACTTGCACCTACCCATATCTCCAGCCAACAGGTCCATAGAGCATCTTGAATTCTCCCTCTGCCCAAACCAGGGCTCCCTGCTGCTGCACCACCGCAGTCCTGGGCACTGCCAACAAGCTGGAGCTGGAGCCAGGCCTAGGACTCTCCTGAACACTTCCTCCCCTGCCTCACCCATAGACATCACCTACCACCCACACCTGTCAAAGCCCACCCCAAGGTACCCCCAGATCCTCTTCTTTTCCCCTATCTTCACCGGGTCCTGCCAGGCCACATCAATACTACTCTCTGGCTCGTGCCATCTGCCTCCCTTCAGGTCTCCTTCGCCCATGCCACACAGCCTGACAGTCAGCTCTCCACACAGCGGTATGATCATCCAGTACTTTCCCTGCCTTTCTGTGGTTTGGGGGATAAACACCAAACCTTCACCATAACCTAGAAAGCCAAGCTTGCTTCATCTTTCCATGTCCACCCTACCCTTCTTGTGGTTTTTCCCAGGAACTTGCTCTCTGAAACATCAAAGGCTCTGTCTCCATTGTCCTGCCTCTCCGCCTCCATCCTCTAGGCCTGGCTGGTGACTGCTCCCAGCCCCGGGTTCTCTGCCTTCATAGCTGCTCTCACAACCCATGATGGTCTAGTTATAAAGATGTGATATAAGTTCCTCTGTCTTCTTCGCAGCTCTCGGCTCCAGGAATGCACTGTCTCCCTGTTTTTCTCCTCACTGGGTCTCCAATACTAATGCTCAAAAAATGACATTTTGAAGAACTACTATTGAATACCTCAGAGCCTGACCTTGGAAATGACCTTCAACTACAACTAAATTCTATTTCATCCTGCCCTGCCTCCACAGGAATATGGCTTCTCACCAAAATATACAGTCCTGAACAGGTCCCCATAACATGCACACACATATACACACAGGTGACCACATGTGTGCACTTCCATGGTCACACAGAACATGTCATTTCCCAAGCAACACACAGGACCCCATCTCACTTCATAGATATACACATGTCGACATATGAAATCAGGGCTGGGGAGGTGGCTCAATAGGTAAAGCACTGGTCTCACACTCGGGAGGACTGAGTTCTGATCTCTAGCACCCATGTAAATGCTGGCCACGGTGGCCTGCAGCAATCCCAGCATTCAGGAGGTAGAAACGGGGGATCCCCCAGCCCGGGGAAGCTGGCTAGCTAGACTAACCAAATCCTTGAGCTCTGGGTTCACAGAGAGACCCTGCCTCAGCAAATCAAAAATGGAGAGCAATCGAAAAAGATGCCCAATGCCAACATCTGGCCTCCACACACACTTACACACATGTGCACACATACCTGCACACACATGCAATACACAAATGGGCGCACACATTAAAAAAAACCACAAGCATACACTCATATACACACCAAAAAAAAAACCATGAAATCGCCCCCCAGGAAGTCATATGTGCACACTGCCACCCATTGTCATATGGTGCTCACAGTCACACTCACAAGCAGACACTAACACACATGTGGCCATTCCCATAGCATAACATGCCAATGTCCCTGACTCACACCCATACATGCAACCACACAGCCAGGAACACACCTACCCACACTCACTGACACACACAGGGCCTGTCGGCTGCTTCTGCATCATGTCTGGATGTGATTTCTAGGAGACTCAGGACGAAGACTCTTCTTGGCTCATGAATGTGGTCTTTTCCCAGGGACCCCCCCCCTCAGGCCTTCTTCCCTCTTCCAGCCCCTGAGCCCACTGCCCCTACCCCAGCTCCCCCCAGCTCCTGGGCTGTAGGTTCAAGGCTAGAACGAACGGTTATGAAAGGCATTGCCAACGGTACGTAGGACCCACTCAGCAAAACTGTTTACTATGACACAACCATGGTAATTATTGTTTTTTATGCATTTCCATTTAAAATTACTCATTCTGCTTCTTGGGAAGAATTCAAATGAGAAAGTCTCACAAACAATGAGACTGGCTGGATAATGAGAAGCCATTGTCCTCTCTCTGATGTGAGTGTCTCACCCTGGAAAGCAGGGACGGAAGTGCACACGGGAGTCTGATGCCACAGGGTGGTGAGGGGTCCGGACAGGAATCAGAGAAAGACCAGGGTGCATTTGAGTTTATACATTTGGGGAGGGAGAGGATTCTTGCTTTATGTGTCTTTCTAAGCACATGCATTTGTGGTATGTGTGTATGTATGTATTTCAGTTTATTGCTACATTAACAACGGATTCCAAAGCTAAGTGGATAACATAACAATCACTTTGTCGTACAATTCTATGGCTCAGAAGTCCAGGGTGTGCTGGGCTGGAGGAACCTCCCATGCAGTGTCAACAAAAAACAGCCTTGGTTGATGTGGAGAGTGTGAGTTGGCTCTCTCACACACTGGGTATCTGGACAGGGATAAGAAAGGTTGGCTCGGTGAGGACCTTGAACCTGACCTCCCATATGTGACCTCTCTGCAGGACAGTCTCGGATTCTGGGGCTTCTTCCACAGTGGCTTGGAGCTCCTAAGGAGAGTTTCCTTAGTGAACTGGAGCTACAAGACTTCCTTGGACCCCACCTAGGAAGTCTCTAAGCCCAGCAGCAATGTTGTGGCCATCTCTAATTTATCACTGTGTGCGTCACACATGAGAAGTCTCTGGATTCGAGAGGACTTTGGAGATGCCTCGGAACCTCACAACCCTTCCTAAGCATTATGGAACTGAACAATCTAATTTCTCTGGGCCTCAGTTTCCTGATCTGGCGACTGCTGTCACTGTGAGGAATCGTCTGTAAATGTCAGCCCAGTTAACACTGTCTATGGAGCACCTGCTATACGCTAGGTGCCTGTGTGTCACCCTCCTGAGCTGAGACCACAATCACAGGAGACTCTTGGAATGGGAACGGCTTGAAGAGACAGACACTCCCTTAAGGTCCTGACAGCCTCCCACACTCCCATCAGGGCCCAACCCACCCCAGTCCACTGCCAATCCTGTTTGTACCAGTGCCAGGGCCCAAGGTGAGCCCTGGAGCCTCCACCATCTGCACCAGCTGGGCTGGCTTGGAGGCAGCTTCGTCAGCTTGAGGGCATCCCTGACTAACAATGGCGTTAATTTTTCATTTGTTTGTTTGATTTTCTGCAGTGAATGAGGAATGTTGGAACAACATCTGGAGCTGCCCCAGGCTGAGGGACGCAGAGCACAGTGGCGGTGCTGGCAGCTCAGAAGATGGCGATCCACACATCCACAAACACGCAGGCTTGGATGCACAGTCATGTCTGCATGCGTGTACATGTGCGTCTGCATGCCCGTGTGCGTGCACACACGGGTCCATATGCATGTGTGTATTTGAACCTATGCGCATGTGGGCATGTCTGCATGCATGTGCTCACAAATAGACGTGTGTGAACCACAGACATGCAGGCACAGTTGCACATGCTTGCACACATAGACACAATCATAGCTACATACATCACTAAGACCAAGCTAAGTGAGTCCAGCTCTGGGCAGGAGTTGGGCAAGACTTCAAGCCCCTGGAAGCCCTGTTCTCTGCACCCAGGTGCTGACCAAGGAAGGCAGGCTTGCCCCACAGCCTGGAGTGGTGATCCACTCCTGTTCCTGGCCTGAACACTCCTCAGGCCTGGCCCTGCCCAGCCTCTTATCACAGCCCATCCTGCTCCTACAGACCAAGTGAACAGCTTCCCTTCCTGCCCCCAGGAGCCTGCTCAGCACAGACTCCAGGCTGGGGGCTGGCACCTCGGGGGATAGTCTCTCCCTGCCCTGAGAATGCTCCTTCAGGTGTAGAATGAGAGGACAACTGGACACTCCCTACCAGAGCCCCTCAGGGACCAAGCCATGTCTGAATGGGAGCTGTGTGTATAGGGCCAGGGGGCAGTGTGGCTGGGACAGAACAAGTGGGTTCAAGTCAGCCCCAGGGCCCGATCACAGGGTCATCTTGGGCTGCAGCTCCATGCAGCCTGCACAGAGGAGGCTCCTGGGGCCAGCAGAGGGCCTCTGCCTAGCTGTGTAGAGTGGTTGCAGACTGGGAGGGCCTGGGCACGGTCTGTCTCAGGGGGTTCAGCTGGAGCTGGTCATCTGCAAGCGCTCTGGCCCTCAAAGAGCAGTGGGCTGGTGAATGGGGTCTATGGGCAAAAGTGAAAGCCTTGTCCATGCGCCTGTGTGCTCCCACTGCAGGGCTGCCCCTGACTCCCACGTTATCTAACATTCTCTGCAAGGATGGGCATGTCGTTGATCATTTCATGTCTAACTCTCCATCTCTCCATGTCAGAGGGTGTGCGTCCACGTCACACACACGAGCACATCCACACACTACTGATCTCCTGTCCTCTCACACTCCCGTGGCACACTCTACCACATACACTGGACTAGGTCTCCATTGTTCCCTCTCTCTTTCCCCATCCCCTCACCCTCCTTCCCCTCCCTGTGTGGAAAGGTCACCATCCACAGTCTAACAGCTGTATGGATGGTTTCCAGATTGCTAGGAGCAGAGTCCAAAAGACGCACGGGATTCCTTAAAGGGGAATATTCTAGGGATGTAGGGGTGGTTTATGCAATTGAAGGGCAGAACCAGAGCCCAGTCTCCCTGCAGAGCACTGTGTAGCCGGCCCCTGAGTGCAATGACATCTTCCAACAGAAGATCTGCCAGCCAGGCAGGCATCCTCTGGCTTCACCCAGCCCCTGCCTTCCACCTACCTTGACCCGATCAGCTAAAGAAGATGGGGGACAGACAGGTGTCCACACTGCAGAAGGGACAGGCCCTCCAGGCAGAGCTCAGCTGCCAATGGGACCAAGAGCGTCACCTAGTGGTGAGAATGGACAAAGTGGAGACCGGCCTCCTGCCTTTGGAGGGCCAGAAACTGGCAGACAATATACTTTATTTTATTTTATTTTTTGCTTGCTTGTGGGTTTTTTGTTGTTGTTTTGGTTAAGGTTTTGTTTTTTATGTATTTATTTGTGGGGGACACACATGCCACAAAACTCTGGCAGTCAGAAGACAACTTCAAAACGTCTGAGCTCCACCTTTCAGCCAGTCAGGGTCTCTTGCCACTGCAAACTGCCAGACTCCAAATGAGCACCAACCAATTAGGCCTGTGAGCTGCAGAGTCTCCTGGCTCCACCTCCCAGTGTCATAGAGCTCCAGGGTCACAGAGGCTACTTTTCTTCTGGCTTTTACATGTGCTGGGAAATTGAACTTAGGCTGGCAGGCTTTGCAAGGAAGCACCCTTAACCACAGAGCCATCTGTTTTTGTTTTTGAAACAGTGTCTTGCTATGTAGCCAAGACTAACCTGGAACTTGCAATGTAGACCAGTCTGGCCTCAAACTCACCATCCTCCTGCCTCTACCATCCAAGGGCTAGGATCACAGGCAGGTGCCCCACACCCAGAGCTAACAGCTCCCCTTGCAAGGAACCTCCAAAGTACTCACTGCAAAACCCAGTCTTCCCAGGCTAAGGTTAAGAATCAGGCTCACTAACCTGACAAGACTTTTACCAGCAGCTGGTCTGAATAATTATTATAGCCGATGTTGAATGAGTGCTTACTACGTTCCAGGTACTATGTAAAGGACGCTTTAAGCATTATCTTATTGAAGTCTCACAGCAGCCCTGAAATGATACCCATTGTATTTTCTTAAGACAAGAAAACGAATGCTCAGAGTTTAGGTAGCCTGCCCAAGAGCCTCCAGATAATAAGGGACAGAGCCAGGACTCAAATAGAAAAAAAAAAAAAATCTGCTCAATTTCAAAGGCAAAACTCTGAACCTCTGCACCCTGGAAGTCTGTATATGTATGGTTGGGGCAGTGGTCAGTAGACTACCTGTTCTGGCATGGCCTGCCTCCATGGCCAGTAGCCAATACTTATAGGTACTGGAAAGGAAAGTTGGACAACCTCTATGTATATGTTACTTTTCTCACTGCTGCCACAAACGCCTGACAAACATGACAACGAAGGAAAGGTTTATTTCGGGGTACAGTTCAAAGGGATACAATCCCATCACGGAGGGGGAAGGCATGGCAGAGGACAGGAAGCCGAGGATCACCTTGTCACAGTCAGGAAACAGAGCAATGAATGCAGGTGCGTTTTTGTTCAGCCCAGGACCCCAGCCCTATGGAATGGCACCACCCATAGTTAAGTTGTGTCTTCTTACCTCAAATACCTTAATCTAGAAAATCCCTCACGGACACTTCCAGAGACACGTTTCCATGGGGATTCTAAATCCTGTTAAGTTGACACCCAAATTAACCCCCCAGACTCTATGAGAACGAAACTACTCCAGGATGAGTCCAGAGTTCATTCTTGTGTGCTCAGTCATTCTGTGCTGTCCAAGTCTGTGTTTGGGGTGAACTTGAAGTCCTTAGAGGGCCCACACTCCCCAGAGCCGCGCAGAACACTGCGGATTCCTGGTTGTCTGCTTAGGAGAGCCATGTTCACTTGGATGGTTGGTTGTTGCTCAGATGGCAAATGGTCTATTGTTATATGTTGGTCAGCTAGTTGGATGATGTCAGGGTGCTCAGTGAGGCCTGGAATCTTCTCTGAGTGGGAGATCTACCAAATGAATCCCAGCGGGCATTCTAGAAAAGCTCTCACCAGGAGAGAATACAGACCCTTCAAGTCAGTCTCCCCTTTGTCCCTCCCCTTCCCAGCCTGGCAGGCTACCAGGAGGACAAGGGAAGCCCCCTTTCCTGCCATCTTTACCTCGTGGCCCAGTGAGGAGGATATGATCTCTGAAGGGCACCGGGGAGCCCCACAGGGCCACCCCTTCGAAGGTTATGGGTAGCTGCTGGCCCTGGGTGACTGTGTGGCCTGGGATGGGTTCCTGAAAGCCAGGCTGCTTCAGTGTGGACCACAGAGAGACAGAGCTCTCGAGCGCTTCGACTCGCACAACCACAGAAAAAGGTCATGTGCTCCGATATGAGTAATTAATTTTCCCTGAGCTGCGCTGAAAAGGTTAACCTGATTTATGGAACGCAATTGAGTGTAGAATGGGTTGTGTATCTTGTAAAAAGCCCATTCCAGCGTCTTCGTCTATAGACTCAACCATGGCTGGGCATCAGCTGAGAGCCAGCCCTGCCTTTTATGTCTTCTTTTGTGAACTCTACAAGAAAATCCCAAAGACAGCCCCCATTAGCCAGGACATGGCTACCTGGGCTGCAAAACCCAGTAAGGGCTCACGGGAGCAGGCAGAGGAGAGTGTCTTCTCTCCCTTCACAGCCCCTGAGTCATTGGTGACCTAGCTCCAGGGAGATAAACTCTGCCCTGGACTTGAGTTCCAAGTTCAAGGCCAGGCTTCTCCAAAGGACTGTTTGCCCATTACTAAAATGGAATTTAAACTCCTTGTCATTTCATTGCTTTGCACCTGGGTGAGCGTATGCAATTTCCCAAATCTGCTGTGTGCCTCTATTTTCTTTTCTAGTAAGTTCTAATAATAATAGTACCCACCTCATAAGGTTGTTAGAGAACCTCATGAATTAATATTTGTAAGGCACTCTGGACAGTACCTGGCTCACAGTAAATGATGCATAAGGGTTTTGTAAATAAATTAATAAAGTCTGGGTGTCCTCAAGGGGTGACAAACAAAAGTAGCACCTGGCCAGCACTGCCATCTGTTGCTTGGCTCCAGCCTGAGGACACACAATAGTGTCAGGAGCCTGGAGCTCCAAGGACGTGTCGGGTAATGCTGAAATAAAGGGAATGATGATGGGGAATGAGGCTGTGGTGGGCTTCAGCATGTCCTTCTCCCTCCCCACTGCGAGCCTGAGACCTCGGATCAAACCCACAGTGCCAGTCTAGCGCCTCCTAGTGGAAAGACTGAAGTCCGCTTGTGGGTGATGGAGGAATGTGCCTCGACTTACCCCAAGGAGGAAGAGGGGGCATACTCCCTCAGAAACAAGCCTGAGTGAGCTTTGCCAAAGAGGAGGTGACAAAAATGTAAGGCCCAGGTTGGAGAGATGGCTCAGACATTAAGGCACTTGCCTCCAGTGCCTAAGGCCCTGGGTTCAATTCCCTAGTACCCACATAAGGCAGACCCAAAAGGTGGTGGCCCTGGTGTGCTCTCTCTCTCTCTCTCTCTCTCTCTCTCTCTCTCTCTCTCTCTCTCTCCTTGTAAAAATGAATGAATAAAATATTTTTTTAAAAATGTAAGGCCCAGAGGACAGGGAGGAGTACTTCAGAACTCTTGTCTTTCAGACACAAAGTAGCTGTTACATTCATGACGTCATAGCATCTGTCATTGCCTGCTCAAGCCCTGCACGCTCTTTGGACCATCAGCAATCCATCAAAGCAGAAACGAGAAGAGGGGCTAGTTGGAAAGAAGGGCTTCAGTGGAAAGGGTTGGGGAGGGTGACCGAAAAAGGTAATAGGGGCTTTTGATCAAAATACATTGCGTACATGTATGAAAATTGTTAATAAAAATGTTTCTTGCTGGGTGTGGTGGTGCACGCCAATCCCAGTCCATGGGAGGCAGAGGTAGGAGGATTGTCATGAGTTTGCAGCCACCCTGAGAAGTGAGTTCCAGGTCAGCCTGGACTATAGCAAGACACTACCTCAAAAGACAAAAGCACACAAAAAGTTTACTTAAAAAGAAGCTGGGGCTGGAGAGATGGTTCACTGGTTAAAGACACTTGCTTGAAAAGCCTGCTGGCCCAGGGTTTGATTCCTCAGTAGCGAGGTAAAGCCAGATGCACAAAGTGGTGCGTAGTCGATCTGGAGTTTGTTTGTAGTAGCTGGAGACCCTGGGGTGCCTATTACTCATTCTTTCTATCTATCGATCTCTGCCTGCAAACAAAAATTTGAAAAGAAGCTTCTCTGACAATCTGCCCTGCCTAAAAGCTCCTTCGCTTTGTCCCCTGGTGTCCAGGACAGTGTTGTATTTTACAGAAGTTCAGTGACACAAGGTCAGTGTCCACAGCCCATGTGTGTGCTTATCTACCTGGTTCTATGTGTACCAATTAAGTGAGTTAATATGCATAAACTAAGACTAGTGTCATGTGTGTACATGTGTGTGTGCACGCGTGTGCAGGTCCTCGTGTCTATGTTCATTTGAACAAAGATGCTTGTACGGATCTTTTGCACACCTCCATCTGGGTTCAGGGATGCACACGTGTCTGAGAATATGTATACTCTTGTGTTTGCATATTATGTGTATAAATATGTGACTATGGTACTCCTATAAATGGAGAGACATGGAAGCTTATAGGTCTGCATAAATGATGTGCACATGGATGTCTTTGTTCATATATATGTATCTTCATTTTGTGGGATATTGGACATGAGTTTTCTATTGTTACATAGCAAAATATCACAAACCTAACAGCTTAAAACAACACCTGAATAAGATACTACAATATCCCTGGGCCAAGAGTTCCAACCCAGCCTAGCTGGTCCTCAGCTTGACCTCATAAGGCTACAATGAAGGTGTTGGCCAGGCTCCAATCTAATCTGAGACTTGGGGTCCTCTTCCAAGTTCATGTGGTTATTGACAATCCCTGCTTCCTTTTATCTGGTGAATTCATAGCAGCATGCTTTCCCAAAGATGCTAGAAGTATCCCTTTTTGACCAGCAGACCCTCTATGGTGGTTTGAAAGGAAGATGTCTCCCATCGCCTTATGTGTTTGTAATTAAGCCTCATACTTTATCCCCAGCTGGTGGAGCCTTTGAGAGGTGGAGCTTTGCTGGAGGAGGTGTGTCATTGGGGACAGGCCTTGGGGGGGGTTATAGCCCAGCCCAACTTGCCACAGACACACAGCAAGCTCACTCTTGCTACATCCTCCCAGCTGCTATGAAGATGTGGTACCCACCTGTCTGCTCCTGCCATGCTTTCCCTACCATGAAACTTCCCCGCAAAACGGCAAGCTGAGAATAAACCCTTCCCTTCCATAAACTGCTTCTCATTGGGTGCTTTGTTCCAGCAGCGAGAACGTAACTGCTGCAACCCTCTTTTGTGAGCTCAACCTGATTTGGCCAGGCCCATCCAGGTAGATCTCCAAGTTAACTCAGTCAATGGATTAAGGACCTTGATGACCCAGGTGACCCCGATGACCCTTGTCATCCCAGCTACTCAGAATGCTGAAGCAGGAGGGACAGGAGTTCAAGGTGAGTCTAAGCTATAGAAAGAGTTTAAGGATAGCCTGGGCAATTTAGCAACACTCTGTCTCAAAATAAAAAGTGGGAAAAAAAAAAGGCTGAAGAAATGGCTTAGCGGTCAAGGCATTCACTTGCAACACAGAAGGACCTGAGTTTGATTCCCCAGTGCCCACATAAACTCAGATGCACAAGAGGGCGCATGTGTCAGGAGTTCATTTACAGTGGCTGGAGGCCCTGGCACCCATTCTCTCTTTCTCTTTCTCTTTCTCTTTCTCTTTATCTCTCTCTCTTTCTCTCTCTTGCTTTCGCTCTCTCTCTCTCTCGTCTGCCTCTCTCTCTCAAATAAATAAATATTAAAAAATTATTTTTAAAAAAGTGGAAAAAAACAAAGGGTTGTAGTTCAGTGGTAGAGCACTTAGCATGAACTAGGCTGTAGATTCCATCCTAGCAATGGAAGAAAAAACAAAAACTCAATTACCTTTGAAAAATCCTTTTGCCAAAAAACATAACTGAGTCCCGGGAGACATATGCCATCATTCATGGATCCTACTCTCATGTAAGAAGAGGAGATAGTTCAAGACCTGCACATTAAGCACTGGGGGTTTTGAGGGTCATTAAGGCCCTGCCAATAGTAGAGAACAGATATTCACATGAACACAGTGTTTGGCTCTGATGGCACCTAAGGCTCACACCGGGCACATATGCAGATGTGTGAGCCAGCACATGGTGGTGAAGCGTGCCTGTCCGTGAGCTGCTTTCTTTCTGGTGGGCTTGCAGGTTCATGAAATAAAGAAAAGGCATTCTCTGGGGTCCTGAATTTCTTCCTGCATCAGACCAGGACTTTTTCCACGTGAGCGTGTTAGGGCTCCCACCTGCTGAGGGGCTTCCCCAGGTGGGCTCTGCACTCTGGTTTGCACCTCAGAGGTATGGAATGATTGTTGCTCAGGCTCACACACGTGTGCCAACCAACCACACACACACACACACACACACACACACACACACACACACACACACTGAGTGAGACAGCCTGCTGTGTCTAAAGCTCAATCCTGTTCCCACTCTATGAGCTCCCCAATCTGCCATAAAATGACAGAGTCACTGTTCCTTCCCAAAAAGTCCAAGATGCCAGGACACCTCTGATCCCTCCGAAGCTGGAGTTCTGCTTGGGACCACCTTCTGCTCAGATTATGGGGTTACAGACTTTATCCCAACATTATCCAAAGGAAATGGGACGAAGCCAGGAGATGTCGAAGATGTGAACCACAACCAGGTTGGAGAGATGGATAAAGCACCTGCCGAGCTGTTCCTGACTTTGGATCCCCAGAAGCCACGTAAAGCAGATGCTACAGCCCTGGCGTCTATAATCCCAGAGACAGGAGAATCCCCCTGAAGCTTGCAGGCCTGCTAGCCTGGTGAGCGCAGTGGTGGATGCCGAGAGACTCCCTCAAATAAGGTGAGAGGTAAAGACTAACACCCGAAGTTGTCTCTCACCTCCACATGCATGCACACGCCCGCCCACACTCAGACACACGAACACATGTGCACACGCACACATCAGACACACACAAAATGAAAAAGAAAATTGACAACGGCCAAATAAATTCACACAATTCTGCCTACTTCAGCCCCAGCTTGGAATTTTAAAGCCCAGCAAGAGCTCTGAGAAGGTCTGCAAGAAGGTAGGGCAGGGGTGGCATTTGGCAAAGACCTAGCCAGTCCAGAGGTTCTGTCCCTAAAGAGGACCTGTCTGTAAGTAGGCCAGCAGAAGGAATCAGCTTCAACAGATTCTTCTAATCCAGAGCCCACGCTGAACACAATAAAGACACAGTGGCCTGTTGTGAGGGTGGAAAGCTGGGGGCTGTTCTCAGAGATTGTTCTGGCTTTGGACAAGACAAGGGAAGGACACAGTGGCCAAAGTGGGCATTCAGACCTACACAAAGCTAAGCTGGTGTATGTGGAAGAGAACGTCAGGGTGGAGCTGTGAGCCGCAGTGAGGGTGAGGGGTGTCCAGCCCAGACACACAGCTGCTCGTCTCCCTCATCTCACATTTCATATTTACTTCTGCTGATGAGATTTCGTCATGCTCGATTACAATTCATAGACTGGTGTTTCCAGATTTTATGCACCAAAATGCTCTAATTTACAGTCACCCTAGGCCTGACACTGGCCCCCACCCCCAAGGCGGCACTGCTAAGCATGAGCACTGAGGCTTGTCCCCAGGTCTCCAGGGGGGCTTGCTTCTGGGTCCAGTGCCCTCTGGAGGTGAAGTTCTGAGGGAAGGAAGAGCATCTGTGTGGTTCATTGTGCAAGGCAGAGGGCACTGGGGTTATGGGGCATCGCCTGGCAGCCCTAGATCAACCAAGCTGACTCTGTATCTTTCTCTTGCTCTGTTTTCCCCCCTCCTTCAAGCCCACTCCAGCTGGGCATGGCGGCACATGCCTTGAATCCCAGCACTCAGAAGGCAGAGACAGGAGGATCACCATGAGTTTGAGGCCACCCTTAACTAGTGAACTCTAGGTCAGCCTGGGCTACAATGAGACCCTACCTCAAAAAAAGAAAAAAAGGAGGAGGAGGAAAGAGAGGAGAAGAGGAAGAAGCTCTTTCCGGCAATTCTCCAGTGTGAGTCAGTTAGTCCAAAAATGGCCAAATTTCCAAGCTTCCCAAAATGTCCGCCTTGCAAGGACAACCAGCCCAATGCCTGGGACAGCACTGTGCCATTTTTCTTTGGCTCTCGTAGGTGGGTGCGCATGAGTAACTGTTGTGGTTTGAATGTAAAATGTCCCTCATGGGCTCATGTATTTGAGCACTTGGTGCCCAGCTGCTGGCACTGTTTAGGGTGGCTGTGGAGCCTTTAGGAGGAACCTTACTAAAGGAAGTGGGTCACTGGGGGCAGGCCTTGCAGTTTTACAGCCTCGTCCAACTTCCTGTCAGTTCTGCTTCCTGCCAACTGATGTGACCTGCCAGCTTCCCACTCCTACCACCATGCCTCCTCCACCATGAAACTTGCCCTTGAAACTGGAAGCTGAATTAAACCCTTTCTTTCCTTAAGTTGACCCTGGTGGGTATTTGTCCACAGCAACGAGAAAGTAGATGGCACAGAAAGTAGGTGGGTATGAGTGAGTGGTGTGGGGCTTGTGACCTATGTCTGGTTATTCCTTTCTTCCCTCTCTCCACCTCTGTGCTGCTATATCTCCTACCTGGTGACCTGGGCCACTCGGCTGCTTCAGAAACTCCTTGTCGCCCAGCCGTACCTGCAGAGCCTAGACATCTTGCCTCCACTCGGTTATTATTCGGCCTCCTCAAGGATATGAGCTTTGTCTTCAGAGACCTTCATGTCCCTACAGGGACTTACAGACATGTGGCTTCTTGATGCTCTGCTTCGCTTTAGCCACTAGGCCTCTGGGACACCTGCCCCAACCATGGGACATTCACGCACAGGATCACTCTCTGCAGCCTTGGCTCTGGATCCAGCACCTTCCTCCACTTCCACAATTTGTGCTTCTGGGTCCTATACAACCCTGCATCCACGTTCACCTCTCACCCCTCCCCAGAGTCCTCACCACCCTGTTACACATTCATCACTACCCCCAAAACCACCACCTTCCCCACCCCACCCAGACCACCACCACCAAGACCACCACCTTCCCCACCCCACCCAGACCACCACCACTGCCAAGACCACCACCTTCCCCACTCCCCCAAATAGCACCAATAAGATCTGAACCTTCCCCACTTCCCTAGCTTTCACTGCTGTCGCCTCTGCCTCCCCACAACTGTCACTCCCATCCTTCCTCATGTCACCTCTGACAACAGCCTAACCCTGCTTCAGCAAACCCACTGTCACGGCTGCCATTCCTTGTCACTGATCAAAGCACTTCATCAGACCATGGTGTCTCCACCCCCACAAATGAACCCTATCAGCAGGCACAGGTACAGGTAGGTACAGGACTCAGACCCCCAGGGGCTCATGCCATCTGTCATCAGTAGGCACTTTGCCTACTGCTGTGGAGCTGGTTTCACCTCACCTCCAGCATCACCCTCAGACCCCTGGCTTCCTGTTTGTCCTCAAGCCAACAAAATGTTTGTCCTTCCTGCTGCCACAGCCATCCTGTCTCCAGGCCATTCGAGAAGGCTGTGTCTCTCTGTCCCAGCTTCTCCCTATCTGAGTTAGAGGCCTGAGTCCTGAATGGAGTGAGGCTGTCCCTGGACCAGACCCTCCTGACCCTGCCATCACTCCCACTGTCCAGTCTTTTCCTGGAGCCCAGGGAGGTTGCACCCCTGTCACCCCCACCCTGAGCAGCTGAGCACACATTGATTCCCATCCCACATTACACTGCAGGCACTGGCAGGGATTTCAAGGGTGACTGACTTCAAATGAGAAATCCATGGGGCTTCGGGAGGGTGGGGACCCTCTGCTGGGGAAGGAGTAGGGGACAGATGGAGGGGGAGCTATCCTTATCTGCATGGGTCACAACAAAGGAGCATGTACTTTCCAAGTCCCTACCTGGCAGCCTCATCTTGAGGCTGCAAAAGGAGGCTGTGGAATTCTCCTGCCTCACTTCCAGCCTGGGGACCAGAGCAGGCTGCTGAGTGCCCAGCCCTGAGGGGGAGCCAAGTCAAGCTCCCTGCCCACTGACATGTCATCCCTTAGAAAGGTTCTGTCCCAAGAAAACCTGGGCATGCTCAGGGAAAGGAAGGGATTCTGGGGAAGAAAACTGTTCGGTAGCCAGCAGAGGTTCCTGTGGGCAAGGGGGAGATACCGAGGAGGGTTTGAGGGGCGAGTGGCAGGTCCACAAAGCCACCCAGACAGTAAAGAAGAGTAGCTGGGCCCAGGAGAATGGAGAGGTACCATTGGCCAGAGCCTTCTGAAATGAGAGACATAAATATACATTGGGGCTCTGATAGCAAACATGTTTACAAGCCCATGGCTCCATGCACCTGCACACACATATTCATCCTCATTGCATATGCTCCCCTGTACCCCCAAGCTCACAGGCAGAAACAAACACTAAAGAGGCCATCACAGGGCTGAGGAGATGGCTCAGGGCATGAAGTGCTTGCTGTGCAAGAGTGACCCCCCAGAACCCAGGGAAAGCAGTCCATCTGATCCCAGCACACCTGTGGTGAGTGAGAGGCGGAGATAGGAGGCTCCCTGGAAGCTCGGGCCAGCCTGCTCGGGAAATGCAGCGATTAACAAGAGACTCTCTTCAAAAAACAAGTGGAAGGCAAGCTGGAGAGATGGCTCAGTCATTAAGTGCACTTCCTGAGTAAGCATGCGGGATTAAGGGGGACTGAAAATGTTTGTTTGGATCTCCAGATCCCATGTCAACAGTTGGGCATGGCCACACCCAACTGTAACCCCAGCCCTGCAAAGTGGAGCAGACATCAATGAATCACCCAGGCTTGTATCAGTGAGACTCTGCCTCAAATACAAACAGACAGAGAGCGATGAAGCAGGACACCCCCCATTCTGCCCCAACCAACATAGGTGAGTGACCCCTGCAGCGAGTGACATACATGTGCATCCACCCCCACACACACATACACCACATTGCATACATGTATAGACACAAGAAAAAAGAATACAGTGGAAAGCAACAACCGACACCTGAGGTTGTCCTCTGCCATTCCCACACACACACTATGGCACATGTGTGTGCACACACACACACAAAATAGATTTTTTTTTAAAAGACCATCACACACATGTCCCAGCCATTCACACACACTCAGTCATTGACACCCATACTCCTCCATCCTGGTACCTTGCACACTAACCCACTCCATCAGCACACACACATATGCTCACACAGCCGCCAACACACACTGTCATGCACTCAAAGCCAGACGCCAAGAGGGAAGAGCGAGACACCCCTCCACGCACTCGTGCTCCTTGAGAAATTGCGACAAGAGGTGAGCCACTTCTTTTCTTCCTCTCCCCCTGGGCAGAGGGGTTTTCATTTAAAAGTTGCCCGAGCCCGAGCTTTCAGATTACAGTCTAGACTATATAGGTTTCCTAAAGATAAGGCTGAGAAATTGATTTCAATTACCAACGTGAAGAGGCTGCACTTCTCAGCTCCCGAGCAGAGCATTAACCCTGGAGCGCCAGGGGCTGGTGAAGACAGCTACACGCTGGCACATAGCACCTGCACACGTGTACACACGGTTTGCACACACCCCCACGCAGAATCTCCTTCACCATCACACCTAGGTACCAGGAAGCCCCTGTTCTAGCCTCTGTATTTTCTGCCCAAATGTGCCTTGTGACCTTATACATTAACTCCCCCCCCCCCCAGTATACACATTTCTTGGCCTGCATTTTTTCTTCCCAGGGCTTATGAGATCACAGCCTCACTTCTATTAAGCACCTGTAGGACTTGGAGGTGATTTGTTCCCCAAACTCACCTGCATTGGAAGTTTGGTCTTTGGTGTGGTTATGTGGAGATAGTAATACCTTTCAGAAATAGGACCTAAGGAGCTCCCAATGTCCCCACCCTCTGGGTCAGGGAGGTGAATATGATCAAAATACATTATATCGATGTATGCAATTATCAAAATTGAAAATAGAGTTGGGGAAATGCTCTTTGCAAATCCTGCCAGCCTGGGTTCCATTCCTATGGTAAGTACACAAAGCCAGATGCACAAAGTGGAGCATGCATATGGAATTCATTTGTAACAGCAGGAGGCCCTGGCACACCCATCCCCTCTCTCAAATAAAGAAAATAAATTTAACATTTGTGTGTGTGAGTGTGTATGTGTGTGTGTGTGTGTGAGTGTGTGAATCAGCAAATAAATGAAGTGAAGCCTCATGGAAGAGGTTAGGTCATAGAGGGAGAGTTGCACCCTAGGAAGGAATTAAGATAGATCTCATGGAACTTCTGCTAATTCCCAAGGGAATGGCTGTTACAAAATAGCAAGGCTAACCCCTTCCAAACCTATGGCTTCCTGTCTTGCCACGTGATCTCTCCCTCTGGCACACACTCCCACTGTGTCACCCATCATGGTGTCACGCAGTCAAGGGGGTCCTTGCCAGAGCCAGCACAATGCTATTTAGACATTTAACCTCTAAAACTGGGAACTAAATAAACCTTATTTTCATAAAGTACCCAGCATTGAGTATTTTGTTATAGCATGGCAGTGCACTCATCTATGCTAAGACTGTCTACTCCCCAGGAGGCCGAACTTGATATTCTGATGGCTTACTTAGTTCCCAGTCTCTTCTCCACTTTGTCCCTAGGCTAGAGTGGGGATGGGGGGATCTTCAAACTTTGGTAACTAACACGTCTGTATTCCTCAGAATGTGGGCATCATTAGTTACTGTAACAATAGACTGGCTCTGAGATCTTAGTGGTTTAAAGATTTTTTTTTCTTATGCTTACAAAGTCTTATGTGGATGTATTAGTATTAATGCTGCTGTCATAACAAATAACCACAAAATGAGTGACTTTTAAAACAATACTTCTTCATTGTCTCATAATCGGTAAAAAGTTCCTGCTGAAGTTTGGCTAGGTACCCTGCTTAGGGTATCACAAGGCTAAAATCCAGATGTCCACAAGGCTCTTCTTAGGAGGCTTAGGAAGAGTCACTTCCAGGTTCATTCAAATTGTTGGCAGATTACAGGACTGAAGCCACGTTGACCTTGATGGTGGTCAGCTAGTCCCCCTCCCTAGCTAATGCCTCTTCCATCTTCAAAATCCTTCTCATGTTTCAAATCTAACTTCCTGTTCTTTTGTTTCTATTTTTATTATTTATTGTGTGTGTGTGTGTGTTGGAGCTCGAACCCAGGGCCTTGTGCATGTTAGGCAAGGACAATCTTATTTTACTATTTATCCGAGTGTGTGTGCATGCACATACCATGGTGTGTGTAGGGAAGTCAGGGAACAACCTTGGGATGTTTCTCCTCTCCACCCTCTTTTGAGACAGGGTCTTTTTTTGTCAATGCTGGTGGTGGGCTTTGGGATTCTCCTGGCTCTGTCTCCTATTGCCATGGGTACTCTGAGATTACAGACCCATGTGCTTCTATAGGTCCTGCTTTTTCTAACTTGAGTGCTGAAGAGGTCAGAAGCAAGAACCTTTAACCTCTGAGCCGTCTCCCCAGACCTCTATAGCAAAGAATTAATAATTACCATTCATGATCCTGTTAACTAGAAATTTCTCCAGCCAACACCGGACCTGTTCAACCAAGGACAACCCACACAGTTCAGCTTAAAAACAGGAAACTGAACCACAGACCAGCTATGTATTTCCAGAGAAATTTGAGGGAGAAACTGGAAACTAGATTAAGACACATAATATCTGTTTGGAATAGAGCCTCTGGCCTGAGGACGGAGCCTCTGGCTTTAGCTGCCTGTGCAGCTGTGACTTGGGGACCTTGGAAGAAAGCAGTGATGAGGAGGAGGCCCAGGTGGCTGATACACTTGCAAATGAAAACTCCATCAATCAGAGAAGGAAGTTGTTAGAGACTTGCAGGCAGCACCCAGGCAGAGATGTTCCTTTGGCCGCCTAAATCAATTGAGTATTTTAAAATCCTTGCCACTTCTACAGAAAGTGCTCTGAGGCAAATCAGGGGCCGATGCTTTAGAAACACCTTTTACAATCGCAGCCAGACAGAGCAATAGAATAAAACCACAAGAGTAAAAGCACAGAAGTGGTTCTCTCTGAGCCAGCGAAGCGCATATAGCCTGTATGTAAAGGGTTGGCTCTAACTTGTGCCCGCCCTCACCTGTGAAAAATGTCTGAGACAAGGGTTTGTAAACAAGCAGCTTATTTGGTATATGTATTCCTGGGAATAAGAGTCGGGGGCCTGAGCAAATAAACTGAGAAAGATGGAAACTTAATATAAGGGTCCATTATCCAACTTGCCATTGCTGTGGCTACCTTGATCCTGCTGGGACCCTCCCAGAAAGAACAGATCCATGAAGATCACACCTCCAACTATCAACTGGAGACTGGGAGAGCAGGTTTGCCCAACAGCATCAAAGCCCCTTGATAAAGGATAGCCCAGAGAACGAGTGTTAATTGGCGTGTGGTTTGAATGTGATAGTATAAATGTATGGACCCATAGAGTCAGTTGTTTTATAAATATTAAGTTTGCAACTTCAGCCCTTGGCAGGCAGATTCCTGCTATAAGGGAGCATGTCCCAGGCTGGGGAGGGGGGCAGATCTTAGAGTCCAACCCTAAGGTGTGTCTGGGGGTGGATCTGAGTTCCAACCCAAAGGTGTAGTTCGAGCAGTTTGAACTCTGGTGATTCCTGCTTGCTGCTTGTTGCTTGTTGGTGTTTTCTGACTGCAGTTATTTCTCTCTGCTTGTATCTGTGGAAGTAAGATGCTTCTTCTACCACCGATGGAGTTTCCCTGGACTTTGTAAACTGAAATGAATCCCTTCTTCCCATAAACTGTTGTGTCTGGTTAGATATTGGTCCCAGCAATGTGTCCACTACCTTTTTAAAATGTGTATATGCAAGTGTGTATGCATGTTAATGTGTGTGTGTGTGTGTGTGTGTGTGTGTGTGTGTACATGTGAAGTCCAGGGACAAATCTCTGGTGTCATCCTGAGGAATGCTGTCTGAGTCTTTTGAGACAGGCTCTCTCATTGATATGGAGCTCACCAAGTAGGCAGAAAGCCTCCTGCCTCCACTTCCCCGGCACTGGTATTACAGGTTTATGCCACCACGCCTCCATGCCTGGCATTTTTATGTGGGTTCTGGGGATTAAGCTCAAGTCCTCCTGCTTGAGAGGCAGGCACTTTACCAGCCCTCCACTCTCCTTTTCACTGCCTCAGAGAACATTCCCTAAGTGGATAAATCATCTCACAAATTTTCTCTCACTGGGACACCACAATGGAGGGCTGTCCCTTGAGGGCAAGGAAAGAGAGTACAGTCGTCACTTAAAGGAATAGACCCAGCTTTGCTCCACAGGGTAGACTCATTATTCCTTCCCCTCCTGGGTGGTGAGGAAGCAGGGCTCACCTTGCAGATATAGTCAACTGGCCCCAGTCATCGCTCAAAGCTCCCTCGGTTCTCCACTCCTGATGTCCTATAGGAGATGTAGAGGATGGTGGGCAGTAGCCAGAGCTGAACAGAGTAGAGCAGGATGTCTCTTTGGGGTCCTCTGGGATGGGGAGGGGGGTCAGTTATTCTCCATCCTTAAGAAGGATGCTCATCCCATCTGCCCTCCCCCACTCACTGTCACAGAACCAAGAAGGTGCCATCTGCTGTCTCGGGACTGGATGGGGAAGACTAGAGATGGGACAGAAATTGTTTTTGGAAAGACCAGCAGTAAGGATCTCGCCCAGGGCAGGAGGCCACACGGCTTGTAAAAGTTGGCCATTTGTGTGGTGGTCCATGCCTTTAATCCCAATACTTGGGAGGCAGAAGTAGGAAGATCGCTGTGAGTTTGAGACCAGCCTGGGACTACAGAGTGAGTCCCAGGTCAGCCTGGGCTAGAGTGAAACCCTGTCTCAAAACAAAATAACAACAAAACAATTGACTATATGACTGGGTCAGGACAGAAGGCACCGAGCAAGCAAGCAAGAGATGCGCAAGTGTCACCTGCCCAGCCCACAGAGGACAGAGGTTCACCTGAGAGCAGGAAGAACTGTCAACAGACCAGAACATTCTGGGGACTAGCTCTTTCTTTATGTGAGCACTGGCCTTCCCTGGGGAGCTGTTCATAGGCACTCCCCAAGGCCTGAGAGAAGGAGAATGTATCCATTGCTTTTCTTGTCACTGTGACCATCTGCCTGACAAAAAGCGACTTAAGGAAGTAGAGGTTTATTTTGGCTCACAGTTTCGGAGGAAACAGTCCATCATGTCAGGGGAAGGCACAGTCATGATGGGCAGCTCCATGGGACTTGCTCTCATCTCAGCACACCAGGAAGCAGAGGGTGGTCTGAAGCCAGAAGCAAGGCTGTGCTATAACCCTCAAGCCCCATAACTCCCCACAACCCACAGGCTCCAGCTAGGCCCCAACTCCTACTAAACAGTTCACACCCTCCCAAAACAGGGCCACCAGCTGGAGCTATGTGTTCAAGCACATGGACCTGAGGCAAAAGTTTTATACTCAAATCATTAGAGGGAAGCATGAGCCACAGAGCACAGGTAGCCCCTTCCTCTTCCATGTAAAAGGAACTCTATTCACATGCACAAGGGAACACAAAGCCAAGAGAGCTTTCCTTACCTGAATGAACATAAAATTCAGGCCCAGGATGGCAGAGCTCCCTCTGCTGACACCACACTCACTGCCCACAGTGACCTGCTCAGCCTGGGAGTGGGCTGGGAGTAAAGAGTGAAGTGTGTCCAGTGAGTCCAGAAAGTCTCTCATCTTCACCACCTCGTCCTGTGCTCCCCACAAAGGAGCTACAACCTAAGCCAGCCCCCTAAGCAGACAGTCCATGGGCTCTGCTGCCTCAGAGGGGAGATACTGGGAGCCAGGGAGGCCATAGCCACATTCCCTTTCCGCTCTCCTGCGCCTTAATTAAGTGATTTCATTTCCCGCCTTCCTCAGCACACAGGCCCAGCTGAGATAAGGCATTGATCCCCTCCCAGAGGAGGAGGGAGGTGGCAGGAGGCCTGCAGCTTTCTCTTTGTGGGACAAGATGGATGGCTTATTAGCAATCCCTTAATTGCGTGGCCTGAAACTTAGGAAAGTTGGAAAGGAAGCCTGAAAGAGGGGTTCCTGGAAGTCCAAGACTGAGCCATTTCTCCCCTGGAGGAGGTTCCTCTCAGTGCCCCTTACCATAGATAGAGCCTAGTCCAGATCAGTCCAGCCCAGACACACTGAGAAGAAACCAGGAGACCGGCTCACATGGCCAAAATGATTCTGTCCACTGTCCAATACAGCCAAGGACAAGACAAGGCCCTGAGACCAGTGGCAGAGTTTAGGGACCAGTTCTGGCATTGGCTTATTGAATCAAGTCTACCTCTCTATGGGCCTCAGTTTTCCTTTCTGACTGATGAGAGAGATGACCTGTATCCATGATATTCAGATTCAGAAGCTGTGACTGAGTGGGAGGGAGGGGAGAGGCATAGCCAGCACCCTGCCCCCTTCTCCAAGGCCCACTTCCATCTTTGTGTATTGGGGTTCACGCAAGCTCCGTGGCATCAGGAATATCATATAACCTCCTTGTCCTCAAGCTTCTGCTGCCCAGTGGGTGTGATCACAAAATCCCAGGACTATCTATAGTAAAACCAGTTCCTAGCCCCATTCGGCATTGTTACTTTTTTTCCCCAAAACACAGCTTCCTTTTAAAAATTCTAATAAATGATTTGAAAAAAAGAAACAGTGGACTCTATAATCCCACTTTGCTCTGAGGAGAAGGGCGGCAGCCAGCCGAGAGCATTCGCACAGGTATGAACAGTACAGCCAGGCAGCCTGCCCTTCCCACTCAGCAGCCCTTCCAGCCAGCTCGTATCCTTGGCAACAAGCCAGGGCCCAGGGTTTCACATCAACATTTGCTGAATAAAAAATGAACATAGGAAGTTAAGAAGTGATGATTAAAAAGCACCTTTTATGAAGCGGGAACTTCATCCATCAATGTCATACCTCGACCTCATTGGGTCTTCCAACACCCCAGGTCACATTGCTGGCCCTGTCTTAGAGCTGAGGAGACTCTGCTTACAGAAGACAGCTTGGAACAGTCAATTATCTTACCAATGGACTCAGAGCTGCTTTGACAGCCCAGAGCTGAGAACCCCAGGCCTTCCCCTCCAGGATCCAGAGGGTTAAGGCAGCCCTTCATAGACTGGATCCCACTGCTCCCCAAGGTAATCATCAAAAACACCCAACTGGAGAGAAGACACTTCTAGAAGCAGAGTTCTCCTTCTTGGAGACTTGGTCTCTCTCTGCCCCTTCCTCCTGGAAATAGAACGCAGGTTTCCTGTCCTTTCTTGCCCAAATGCAACAAAACAGAAACCCAAATATTTGCTTGATTTCAAAAAACCCTAAGGTTTAAACCTCAAAATTTTCCTCCCCAAATTCAGGTATAAAGAATCCAGAGAACAGAGTTGGTACAGGGAAATAGCATAGTGTCATGGTTTGATCCAGGTGTCCCCCACAAACAAATGAATGTGTTCTGATAGATCAATCCTCAGCTGATGGCAGTTTGGGTTTTACAACCTCGATAAAGCTGTGTTGTTGGGGGTGGGCTTATGGGGTTATAAGCCAGCTTCCCCTTGCCAGTATTTGGCAACCTTCCTGCCGCTGTTTGCAGTGCTGTGGCAGAGGTGATGTCCACCCCTCTGCTCATGCCATCATCTTCCCTGCCAGGATGGAGTCTCCCCTCGAGTCCATAAGCCAAATAAACCATTCCTCCACAAGCCACTTTTGCTTGGGTTCTTTCTGCGCAGCAACTAGAAAGCTGACCACACACATAGTCAGTATGTAAGTACTTGTCTCACAAGCATGATGACCTGAGTTCAATTCTCCAGAGCCCATGTTAAAACACTGAGCATGGTGATGCACACCTGTAATCCCAGTTCTGGGGAGGCAAAAATAGACAAATCCCTAGGGCTCTTTGACCAGCCAGCCTAGCCTAGTTGGCAAGCTCCGGGTCATTGAGAAATCCTACATCAAACAAAGATGAATTGGGCTGGGAAGAAGGCTCAGTGGGTAAAAGTGCTGCAGAAGCATGGTTACCTCTGTTAAGATCCCAAAAACCCACATAAAGCTGAGCGTACTGGCAGGTGGTTGTAAACGCATCCCTTTCACAGGGATATAAGAGGCAAAGACAGGAGAATCTCCAGACACTCACAGGCCAGCTAGCCTGGCATATGCAGATGAGAACAAGAGACCCTGCCTCAAGCAAGGTAGAAGATGAGGGCTAACCCCTGAGGTGTCCTCTGACCTCCACACGTGCACCATCACACACACACACACACACACACACACACATCATACACACACATATCATATACACATGCACACACATGCACACATGCATGCACACACTCACACATGCACGCACACATGCACACACATCATACACACACAGACACACACATGCACACATGCACACAAAGATTTTTAAAAAGATGAATGACACTCTTGTGGTATGATACCCAAGGTTGCATTATATGCCTCCACATACATGTGCAGGTACGTGCACATGTACCTGCACACACATTCATGCATATACACACAAAGGGAAGACTAGTTTCAGGGGTTTTGTTCTGTTTTGGTTACTGCAATGTTTTCAAACCTGGTGTCATGAAACCCTAGGGCTCCTTAAAGGAGGTTCCGTGATCAACAGGGGGTGAGAGAGCACTGGACTGGGGTCCTGCCCTCTCTGCCCCACCAATCACACTACAGTCAGAACCTCTACTTCATCATATAGTTGGAGGTTCCCTGTTACACTTCTTTTCCTAAAAGACTGTGTAGCTTTGTACTGTCATGGGAAAGCCTGGTCCCAGGCCCATTGATGCCCTGTGAGCTTGGGCACATCCCTTGCTCTGTCTGGGCCTCCCGTGAACAAAGGGTGGCCAGAGGATCCTTTGCTCAGGGGGCTTATCCACCTGGGGCATCTCTTGACTGCTTCTTCCTGGTCCAGTGCGCATGAATGGGAAGGAGCCAGAAGGGATGGGTCCTCTGCAGCCTTACAGAAGCTAGCAGACCACTAATCAAGATCACTCTGGAAATCATGAGACTGGCTTACCAGAGAAACAATTCCTCGCTCCTAGCCGTGGAAGGAAGACGAGAAAAACGAGCTGGCTCATCAGGGATGCCTTCTCATTGCACCCTCGCGCTCTCCTGGACGGCTCAGAGAACACTGCTGAGAGAGACCCATCTGTTTGCATTTAATTCAAGACTGAAGTCCCCAACTCCGACAATGGAGAGCCTGGCTCTAGCATGCGAGACCAGGACGGGGTTGGCGGAGGAGAAATTACTGCCTGGGAGGCACAGTAATTATAAATCAAGGGCTTCCGGGGACTATCTGGGTTCCTCTGCTGTTCCCTGGGCGATTGAAGTGGCACAGATAAGTCTGGGCAGAGTGGCTGATTTCAAGGGGGCATCGGAGAGCGCTGGTACTTCCTAGACCTCTGCGGAAGTCCCGTCTCCATCAGTAACAGAAGACAATGGCTATCTTTAATCAATTGCTCTCCATAAACTAAGCCATGAGTTCCTGGCATTGCAGATTATCTCAGTAAATCCCCCAACAGACCTGAGGCAGAATGCTAACATGAAAGCCCCACTTTACAGCAGTGGAGACTGAGGCTCAGAGGAAGTTATTCATCTCCTTAAGGTCACCCCCTCAGTCTTTTCAATCTCTTACATGACCCCCAAGATTTCAAGTCCACAGGCTTTAAGAATCATGGTCCATTGTCACTTGTCAGTGGTCACAAGGGCAAGTCACCCTGCTACATGTGTTTTGTTTTCTTTTCTCTTCAACCATCTTTGTAAGGTTAGTCCTGGTATCCCTGTTTTACAGATGACAAAACTGAATTAAGCCAACTGTCAAGGTCACACAGCTCAGTAAGGCTAGAGCTGGGATTCCACATCCTATCTCTTGCTCACATTGCTTATTTCCTATTGAAAATTCAGTCTTATTGATTGACAGCCAGGCCAAGAACAGCTGTAGTGGGGCCTAGGAACTGGACATGAACAGTACCAGGCACCCTGTTGGCAAACCTCTCGGCGGGAGGCAGAGAGCAGAACTTTCCATTTTATGTGTAACAGGATTTGAAAAAGAAGCCTTCACAGGCACTAAGATTCAACATGCGCTGCCTCCAAAGTGGGGTCAGGGGGAGCTGGCTATACCTCCATCCTGGAGTCTAATCCCAGCCTGGGAAATCCGACCAGCAGATACTAAGGTGGAGGAGAAATCCCGCCCTGGGGGTGGAAGGCTGAGTACGTGTGCACTGAGAAAAAGCAGCTTGAAGCCTGGTGTGGAGGTGCACGTCTTTAATCCCAACACTTGGGAGGCACAGGTAGGAGGATCTGAGACTACATAGTGAATTCCAGGTCAGCCTGGGCTAGAGTGAGACTCATGTCATGGGAGGGGAGGAATGAAGCAGCTTGAGGCCACTTTAAGTCCTACCTGAGAGAATGACCAGCAAGTGTGTGCAGCGGAGACCCCTGGAGGCCTAAGGGCTAGGAAGGAATGCAGAACCCAGTCTAGACCAGAGGAGGAAGGGCTGTGCTGTCCATCCCCTCCTTCAGCCCCGGTCCACAGAAGCCCTATGCCAGGTGCCCTGCAGCCTGTCTACTGTTCTGGCTCGGGGAAGGCTAAGATTTAACACTGAATCAAATTTGAAATGTAGCTTATTATCTGAGACTGCACATTCTAATTCTGTAATTGAAAACTATTTAATGCCTGAAAGTGACCATTTAAAATAGGCTTATTGCCCCGAAGTGGACCAATAAACTGTAGAGATCAAATTTAAAAGGACAGTGGGGCACTGGTAATGTTCCCTACCATTTCCAGCCCACACATTGAAACTTGCTTGTTTCACTGTTTGGGTTACCCTTGCCCAGGCCAGGACTGTGGGTTGACAGAGAAAGGAATTCTGAAGGACAAGATCCCTCCCTAGAAACATCAAGCCAGCCAGCACCTCAGGCCCAGAGCCAGAGCCAGAGTGTGTCCAGGGAGTGTATAACAGAGCCTTTTAGCATCACTAGCTGTTGAGGCTCCAGGTTCAAAATTCCAGCATGCCACACAGCAGGCAATGGTACTGCTCCGTGTAGGTTCAAATCCCCCAGCTACCACATTCTGACCACGTGACCTCATGTCTTACTCTCTAGAGGGTCTATTGCTTCAGGATTCACACAGGCTTGGTAACGTCCCCACCTCACAGGGGAAAGTGAAGCCAAGTGACCCATGCCTAGCTCACCTCTGTGACCCCTTGGCCCCATCCTAGGCCAACTCCAGTATTGCCTGGTATCCTGGCTTCCAGACTCAGGTGGCTGATGTAGAGTGCTCGCCTCCCTCCCTCTCTCCAGGGTGGATTGGTTTGAATGCGATCTGTAATCTCCCAAAAGGCCCCTGAGGGACCCATCCACTCCTTCTAAGGAGCATTAACTCAAACTGTAACCAGCTCTCCGCACGCAGTGGGGGAGGCCAGGTCCCAAGAGACTCATCCCCACTGCTGCAAAGAACCACCATCTCCTCCCAGGCCAGGGGTGGGAATCACATGGCAGCTTTGCGGAGCCTGGCCCAGTCCATATGTGCTTGGAGCTCCTACCCATCATGGGCTCCCAATTCCATGGTCAGCTCACAGTAGATCCCCTGCACAGGGACAGCAGCTGTCCCCAAGCCTCCCCCTTCTCAGCAGAGAAAGCATTCCTCGCTCCCAACAAGTTGAGTCTCTGTGGATTTGGTCAGAGTTCCATGACCCCACCCTGCTTCTCCTGTCCTTCTGGATGGAAGAAAAGTACTCCTTCTACCTAGCTCCCTGGGAGAGGGGTCTTTCCTGGGAGAAACTGGGGGGCACAGTAAGGGTCCCTGGAAGAAACCTGCAGGAGGTGGGCACAGAGAAGCTAGACCCCAGCACTACCAAGACTAACACTGGAGTCTGTTCTGTATGCTGGGATAGGATTGAGCTCCAAGAGAGGGAAGGAACCATCTCTAGGAAGCAGGGAGAGCTGGAACCATGGTGGATAACAGTACAAAACATCACTGCTCACATTGGGCTCCCTCCAAGAAGGGGCTCGGTCGCCTCCTTCCGCAACAACGAGGGTGCTCCCTAACCAACCCCCATTTTAACTTAATCTCGTGAGAATGGAGCTAGGTCATCTGCCCAGATAGGGCATCCCTGAGAACACAATACTTTGTGCCCTTTGATTGACAGGTTCCTGACTCCCCAGCCCCCAGAATGCTGTTCCAGACCCACAGTCCTCCTAATCCTTCCCCACAGCTTTCTACCTTGAAGGGCTGTTCAAGTTCACTAGAAAGAAGTGGAGGCTGGCTTCTTTAGCCCCCACCCCTACCACACCCTCCCCATCGAGAGCATGCACACACACACACACACACACACACACACACACACGTGCACACACGCTTATCCAGGTCCTCCTGGTCCTGTGGCCTATTCCTTTAAAACTCCCTTCCCTTCCCTCGAGTTTTCTCTCTATTGCTCCGTTCTGTCTACACTGAAGCCTGTTGAGTCCTGCTTAGAAACCACACACACACACAGCTACTCCAGGTCTCACCTCTCACTTCCCTTGGCACAAGTGGCACTTCAAGGTTTTGGCTGGAGTCTGATATGATTGTTCAAAGAGATGAGCATGTCATTCAAACCCCTTGCTGAGTGCAGGCCCTGGGTAAAGATGTGATGAGCAAGGCAGATGGGACCTCCAGCCTTATGGAGGACCCCCACCCTGGCTGTGGCCTCACCCTGCACTCCAGAGAGAGAATTGAGTCACAAACAATCCCGTGGCCCCGGCTCAGCACAGGCCAGACCCTGGTCCCTTTTGATCCTCCCACACCCACTGTGTCCAGACCTACCATCATGCCCATGCCACAACTGGAAGATTCCCAAGGGCACCGGGCTAACGAGGGCAATGCTGGGGTCATGGGATGAGTCCATTCTGTGAAGCCCTTTACTGAGCAGCACAGGACCTTGACAGCCTGACCATGGCTGATTCCCAAGCTTTCCCACATGATGACACTATTACTATCATGAGAACACCAGGAGGACGCACAGGACTCAGTGGTGGAATGCTGGCCTAGCATGTCCCAGGCACTTGGTTCATTTCTGGAGGAAGAAGTAGAGAAGGAGGAGTTCGGGGAGGCAGCAATAGCTTTGGCCAAGGAAGACATTTGGATGTAAACTCCACAAAGGTGATCATACTTAATTTAATTCACCCCTGTATTCCCAGGCTTCAAAAATGTATCAAGTAAACACTCTGACACATTTCTCATGTGAATGAATGAAGGTACAGATAAATACATGCTTCTGAGGTCGGCCATTGGCCCCATTGCAATCACCCAGGTTGACATATTGTCTCCCATTCACCCCTAGTCCCAGCAGACCCCTCAGTTGAGCCTAGGGGCCCTTTCTATGGCTCCAATGGCAGCCAAAATAAGAATGCCTGGGCTGAGCCTGGGCCTCCATGGGGTCTGATGAGTCTGCTGAGATGGGAGAAAATGTGGTTAAATCAGAGCCCAGGAAGTCAGCATAGCAGGGAAGCATTGGTGGGGGAGGGGCTGGCAGAGCCCTTCTTGCCTGAGATGTCAGCAGTGCCAGGTCTCTGCCCTGTAGCAGCTAGGCCTGTCCACTGACACCCCCCCAAACAGGGCCTCCCACCCTCACCCGACTCCCTGCAGTCAGTCCCCATTGCACCCAGAAACCCCTGCCTCTTACCACAGACTTAGCAGAGATCCTGCTGGGCCAGGAGGAACTGAGCTCCAGGGAGGAGAGAAAATGGAGAAAAGTAACTGAACGTCTGCCCCGCCCCCTCCGATACGCACAGATGCAGGTTGCCACTCAAAAAGCAATCTCTCCCAACGTTTAAAAACTGCCTGCAATTTATATCTTGTGCCTGACAGAGCATCTCCAAGTCATTTCCTGGCACAGAGAAGCCTGGGCTCCTGAGTCCAGCTGCAGCTCCTTCCCCAGCCTGGGCACCCCCCATAGGGGAGGAGACAAAGTGAGAAAATTCCCCTGGGTCTTTTCTCAGCAGGACTCTGAGGGACTTCCCAGAGGCCTTTGCTGCAACCCCAACCTGGAATTCACACACACACACACACACACACACACACACACACACACACACACACACACAACACACACACACACAAAGTTACAAAGCCACAGAGAGGGCTGCGGTCCTGTGATTCATGGAGGTATTTATGAATAAGGCCCCATGCAGAGGAAGCAGTAATTTTAATGTAGTATGTTCTGCTCTCTAAGAACATGAGGATGGAGGGACTAAGGAGAGGGTGTCCAACCTTTCCTGAAAGCTGAGCCTAGGAGGATGTGCAGGAGTTGACCACATGGAAACAGAGATGAAGGTTCAAAATAAAAGACAGAGCAGGAGCCAAGGGCCAGCAGTGGAAAGAGCCTGACGTGCAGGATGCAAAGCCAGTAAGAACAACATTGGTGAGACCCCAGGGCAGGCATCCCAGGGGACCCTGGTTCTAGGAGCGGGTCATGCCCCTTAAGGCACATTTCTAGGACCTCAAAGCAGAAAAGGATATGGACAAGGGGAGCAAAGACAGACAAAGAGAGGCCAGGGAGACGGTGCAGTAGTTACAGGTGCTTGCCTACAAAGCCTGCTAACCAGGGTTCAATACCCCAGCACCCACGTAAAAGCTGGAAGTAAAGTGGAGAGTCCAAAGCACACAGGCCAGCTAGTGCCATGTGCAAGAGCAAGAGACCTTGTCTCAAAGAAGGTGGAGCACAGGCAACCCAAAGTAGTCCTCTCACCTGACTCACATGGCCACACATACAGATAGCTAGACAGACAGACAGACAGACAGAGATTAGATAGATAGATAGATAGATAGATAGATAGATAGATAGATAGATAGATAGATAGATGACAGAGACAGACAGAAAGATGACAGATGATAGAAAATTTAAAATGACAGGCATAGAGATAGACCCTCAGGAGAGGAGAGAGGCCACTCCGAGAAGAGGAAAGGTCTGCAGAGGCCATGTCTGTCCACTCCAGGGCCTGGGGTGTGTCCTCTCTCCTCACCTCCTTCAGATCAGTCCAAGCCAGCCTCTAGCCATGCTCTCCTCTGGTCTGCATTTACAGCCTGCCCAGAATGTCCAGCCACCGCTTCCTGTGCCTACAACACCCTTCCCTCGTGTCTTCCAATGATGGCTGCATCTTCCTTTCTGTCTTCAGAGCCCTTTCCACTGGAAATGAGCTTCCTTGGAGCTTTAGTCAGTATTCTTATTTGCCATTGTTTTGTGGGGGTTTTTTTGTTTTATTTTGTTTTGTTTGAGATGGGGGGGGGGGCTCACGAAACAGCCCAAGTTTCCTCAGCTTCCCAGTACTGGGATTAATAGTATGCACCACCCTACCTAGCTGAGATCAGTTTTTTTGCATGTGTATGTTTGTTCATAGGTATGTGGGTGTGTGCAGATGTATGTATACAGGTGTGCACATGTGTGTCGAGGTCAGAGGACAACTTTGGATATTATTCCTTGTGTTCACTATCCACCTTTTATTGAGACAGGATCTCTCATTGGCCTGGAACTCCCATGTAGGCTAGACTGGCTGGTCAGCAGACACCAAGGTTCTTTCTGTCTCTGCCTCCCCTGTGCTGGGATTATAGGCACCTGCATTTTGCATGAGTTCTGAGGATTGAATTCAGGTCTTCATTCCTAGGAGTCAAACCCTTTACTGACTGAGCTAGCTCCACAGGTCACCCACAATACTGTGAACTCACAGGGAGCAGAGGCTTTGCCTCTGTTGGTCCCACCAACACCCCCAGCACCCAGAGGAGAGACTGGTACACCCAGCACCCAGAGGAGATGCAGGCTCTGAACAAGCACGGCCAAGGCCATGAGCAAGCCTTCCTCGGCCACCAGGTTCCCACTCCCTGCTCAGTGCAGCAGCGCCTCAGCCTGCAAACTCCAGCCTGGCTTTTGCCTGTGTAGTTGCTCAGCAATTAATCATGTTCTGTCAGGTGATACCCTTTGTGTTGTCATTGGAGGCTGTGTCTCATTCGTCTCTGTCTGGCCCCAGGGCCAGGCGCATAGTAGGTGCTCAGTCGGGGGTTCCCTGTCGTTAACCCTCCTCACCTCCCCCCCCCAGGAGTGATGGGCAGGCAGCAGATGTTGCTGAAGGCAAAACAGAAACACACAGAAACTCTTCTCTCTCTCTCTCTCTCTCTCTCTCTCTCTCTCTCTCTCTCTCTCTCTCTCTCTCTCACACACACACACACACACACACACACACACAGAGTCCCTGAGACACAGGGGAGGAGCACCAAGAAGGCTGGGAAGTGATTCTTAAGGACAAGCAAGGACTTCCCCAAGCTGCTCTGAAGGAAATTCCTTCCCAGGACAGGAAAGCCAAGGCACAGGGAGAGACACAGGTCTTAGTCTCCAAAACACTGGGTTCCAGCCAGATGTGCTAGCTCACATCTGTAATCCTAGCATTTGGAAGGCTGAGCCAGAAAGATCAACATGAATTCAAGGCCAGCCTGAGTTACATAGTGAGGTCCAGGACATCCTGGGCTACAAGTAAGATTGTGTCTCAAAAAGGGGGGTTGCTAGGCATGGTGGTACATATCTTTAATCCCAGCACTTGGGAGGCAGAAGTAGGAGGATTGGTGAGTTCGAAGCCAGCCTGGGACTACAGAGTAAGTTCCAGGTCAGAACCTGGGCTAGAGTGAGACCCTACCTCCAAAAAATAAATAATAAATGAAAAATATAAAGGGGGAGCTGGGAAGATGGCTCAGCAGATAAGAATGGTTGCTGCTGAGTTTGATCCCCAGCACCCACATAAAAAGCCAGGCATGCCTGCATACACCTGTAACCCCAGCTAAGGTGCATCCCCAGCCGAGGGGGAGGGGGGGACAGAAACAGGAGAATCACTGGAGCTCACTGGTCAACCAGTCTAAGCCAAAAACAGCAAGCTCCGGTTTTAGTGAGACACTCTATCTCAGGGAAATAAGACAGAAAAATAATAAAGGTGAAACAACGTCCTCCTCCTGCCTCCTCCTCACACACGCATGTGGGGAGCATGCATCTACACACACATGTGCAAATACCACATACACACACTGCACTTCCAAAAAAACGTTTCCAGCTTCATCAATATGGAGCTGGATGGCCTTGGACAAAGTAGTTCACCTCTCTGAGTCTTAAATCTCTCTGAGGAAAAAAAAATCAGTGTTGTTGGGAGATCAAAGGCTATCTCAAATGCATTGTCTAACCCAGCACCTAGTACTTGGGGGGAGGAGGCTTCTTAAATGGTAGCAAGAAAAATAAAAACAACAATAGTAGTAACTGGCAGATTTCAAGACGCTCACGCTGTTGAAATCTTACTCCTCGTTAAGTGCTTTGCACCAGGGTTCACTTGAGTCCTCATAGCAGCCCGGTTGCAGATACCAGTGATGTTAATAGCATGCCCAGGGTAAGGGCAGCAAGAATCAGAAAGGTTAAGTGAGGAAACCTGGCTTCAGAGTCCACCCTCTGATGGCCTGGGTTTGAGTCCCCAGTGCCCACATAAAGCCAGATGCACAACGTGGCTCATGCATCTGGAGTTTGTTTGCAGTGGCAAGAGGCCCTCCATTCTCATTCTCTCTCTCTCTCTCTCTCTCTCTCTCTCTCTCTCTCTCTCTCTCTCTCTCTCTCTCTCTCTCTCTCTCTCAAAATAAAGAAAGAAAAAAAACAATGCAAGATTGAAATGGAGGAGCCTTAGTTTTGCTGTCTGTCTAATGGGTATCATGACACTGCCTGCTCACGGGGGTTCCGAGGGGAAATAGTGACAGGCATGATTCTCAGTGAATGTCAGGGGCCTCTTCTTCCCACGCCCAGAGGGACAATGGCCCACTGGGGTCCTGTGAGCAAGATAGTGCAGTGCAAAGCCAGCTGACGGGAGTCGTGTCGACTGCTCATTTGGTAAATGGGATTTGGTTAGAGAGATGAACGCTGCCACTTCTGGCTAATGTGTCATGTAAATTCTAATGATAATACAGCTCCCGCCCCGCACCCGCCACCGCCACCGCTCAATTATCTCCCGAGGCTCTGGCAAGATCCACGCTTCACTGGGACCCGCGCCCCGGCTTGCCTTCCCCAGCCGCAAATAATGAAAACCCGCCTCGGCCGCGAGATTGCTCACTTACATTTTCTATTAATTTTTTCCCTTTCAAGGGAAAAATGAGAGGAGCTGGGGAAAAGAGAGAGAAAGTGGAGGCGGGGCCGAGCAGCAGCCTCTGTCCCAGACACCCGACATTCTGGGATGCCTGGGTCCCAGCTTCAGTCACTGAGCAAGGGATGCCAGAGGTCAGAGCGCAGACCCTTGGGTGGGAGGAAGGGGCGCTGAGCTAGGAGTCAGGTCAGCGGTCCTGACCCTTATGTTCACTTGCTGTGTGAGTTCTCCAGATGTGATGGGGTGGGGGAGACGCTGGTGGGCATTCTGGGCTGACCCAGTCTCAGAGGCAGACGGTGGTTCCTTGCACAGAAGGACAGGAAGGGCTCTGAGAGTGGTGGTGACGTCCCCACCAAAGAAGGTATTCAAGTTATGGCTAGGGCTTGCAGAGAGCCACCATTCTGGCAAGGTTCTGAGTTCATCCTGGATGCACACCTACTTGGGGTCTGTTGACTGGGACAGGGAGGAGAGTGGAGAAGGGCAAAAGCGGTGACTTAGGGAGAGAGGCCCCACCCACTCCATGTCCCACCCTGTGCCTGGATGAGGCCAGAGGGGAGGCTCAGTGTCCTCCGTGAACTAGAAATGATGGATACAGAATTTAGCCTGACCACCGTCCCTGCCTTCTTGGCCCCTCTCGGTCCAGTGGGAGGGAGATCACTGAAGGTGTGTGTGTGCAAGAGAATGTCACCCCCAGCGCTTCTATGAGGAGGGGGCTTTCACCCTGAGCTCTACAGCAGCAAGGGCAGTCTGTCCATCCGGTGATGATCCAGACAGCAGGGACCTCCCCAACCCCGAGCTAAGGGCCTGGGCAAGAGGCACACAAGAGCCCTGGGGCCCAGCACAGGAGTGGACACATGGTGGGGTGGGGAGTCTAGAACTCTTCATAAACAAAGATGGCCTCGTTTGGTAAGATGCTTCTGAAAACTTTTTGTCCTCATCTACATATCCATGGGACAAGTCAGGAAGGACACAGCACTTGGGGCTGATGGCTCCTGAGGTGGGTACAGAGAAAGAGACACATTCACATGGACTCAAGGACTGACCCTCGTGGGGATCCTGGAACTGAACGTGAGGACAGGAAAATGAAAATTTTGCCAATAGTGAAAGGTGTCTGAGTACACAGTGACTGAGAATTCATTCAAAATCAGACATACAATGAATCTGAGGTGCTTGTCCTCCAGGTTGCATCATGTGATTTCCCTGCAGCCTGGCTCATTCTCTCTCGTGTGTGTGTGTGTGTGTGTGTGTGTGTGTGTGTGTGTGTGTGTGTGTGTGTGTGATGTGTGGGGTGGTGTCTGTGTATGTATATATGTATAGTGCGTGTGTATGTGTGCATGTGTGTGTGATATGTGGGGTGGTGTGTGTATATATAGTGCATGTGTGTGTGTTATGTGTGGGGTGGTGTGTGTGTATGTTATGTGTGGTGTGGTGTGTGTGTGTGTGTGTGTGTAATGTGTGGGGTGGTATCCATGTATGTATAGTGCATGTGTGTGTTATGTATGGTGTGGTGTCTGTGTGTATATATAGTGCATGTGTGTGTGGTATGTGTGGTGTGGTATGTGTGTATATATAGTATAGTGCATGTGTGTGTTCAGATGCTGCGCTCCATCCACACGTGTGCAGAGGCCAGAGGAGAATGTCACATGTCCTCCTCTATCCCTCTTCTGCATGGTTTTCTTGAGACAGAGTCTCTCACTTAACCTGGAGCTGCCATTTTTCCAGCCAAACTCAGAGGACGAGGGTCACAGGCATGTGTGGCCATACCTGACTTTTTACATGGGTGTTGGGGATTGATCTCAGACCTGAGGCTTGCACAGCAAGGGCTCTTACCTGCTGAGCCATCTTCCTGGCTTGAGACTAACACACAACACATGCACTTTGCCTGTGCGGACCCACCAGGCAAAGTCAGCATGTTGCGAATTACACCATTTTTCCTACACATGCAAAGTTTCCTGCTCTTATAGAAACAGAATGGTTTAATTACAAAAAACAAAGACTTTAATATTTTCCTACTGCCATTCGTCACCATGTAGGTATCAAACTAGTGTATCTTTGGATTGTATTGTGCTCGGATATTTGATTTTAAAAATTATGTTTGAGCTGCTGACTTAGAACTTCATAAAAATTCATTAAATGAATTTTGGCTTGAAATTAGGACAGAATTTCCAACAATTTCTGAAATGGCCCAAAACATACTTCTGCCATTTTTTACTACGTATTTATGCAGAGTGGCATTCTCAGCATTGATTATAAAATCAAAGTATTGATCAACTCTGGGAAACACTGAAGATATTCTGCATCTTGCAGTATCAAGAATTCATCCAAGATTTCATTTTAATTATTTTTCCTTTTTTTTTTGAGATAGGATCTCATGTAGCCCAGGCTAGCCTTGAACTCACAATACAGCTAAGAATGAACTTGAACTCATAATCCTCATGAATCTCCCTGCCAAGTGGTGAGATTACAGGCATGTACAACCACACCCAGCTAAAATTAAAATCTTTATGTAAACATAAACAACTATATCCATCTCATTAGTATGCAAATTTGTCTTCATCTTTAATAAGGGGGAAATTATATGTATACCAAAACTTATTTTGAAATAATTCCCTTATGACTTGTTATCAGTACATATTTAATGTACATGCCTATTTTATATACCTGTTGTGATGGTTAATCTCTGTCAACTTGGCAGGATTTCGAATCACCATGGGGAGGCTGAGGAGATGGCTCACTGGTTAAATTAGGTGCTTACTTGTAAAGCCTGATGGCCCTGGTTGCTTCCCCAGTACCCACATAAAGCCAAATGCAGAAAGTGGCACATGCATCTGAGGATCAGTTTTAACAGCAGGATGCCCTGGTGTATCCATACATTCTCTCCCCCCCCCCACACACACACTCTCATAAATAAATACAATTTTTTTAAAAACATCAAAATAAGAGACTAGTTGAAAAGATGAAGGGATCCTGCGGAGGGGGGACTGAGGAGAAGGGAGGATGGTGGGAGGGGATTAGGAGCATGGAATATTGTTTTTATTTATGGAAGTTGTCAATTAAAAAAGTTTAAGGGGCTAGAGAGATGGCTTAGAGGTTAAAGACTTTGCCTGCAAAGTCGAACCCGAGTTTGATTCCCCAGTACCCACGTAAAGCTAGATGAACAAGGTGGAGTTCATTTGCAGTGGCTGGAGGTCCTGGCAGGCCCATTCTTCTCCCCCACCCTTCAAATAAATAAATAAAATATAGTTTTTAAAAAGTTTAAGCCTGGTGTGTTGGCGCACACCTTTAATCCCAGCACTCGGAGGGAGAGGTAGGATGATCGCCATGAGTTCGAGGCCACCCTGAGACGACAGAGTGAATTCCAGGTCAACCTGGGCTAAAGCGAGACCCTACCTCAACAAAACAAAACAAATTCTCAAGTGCAAAGGGACTGTGAGTGGGAAAAGTTTGAGAAGCCTTGCTCAAGAACTTTCTCTATTTTGCCTTTTAGCATAGGAACATATGATTTTATAGCATTTAAAACAAATTTTCAGCAATGTAGGAGCTGTTTAAGCTTTATAGACAAATTAAGAATTAAATATAGTTCAGAGAAGATTGTCTCATCCTTCCACTCTGCACAGGCACTGCTTCTGCCAGGAAGTCCTTCTAGGCATCAAACCTCAATCCTGCAAGGTATGAAGTCCTTTTGGGGGCCATCTCCAAGTAAGAGGAGGGAAACTGGCAAGGTTCTGGCCTGATGTTCTGGCCAACAGCAGTTGTCTGTGCTTTGGGTGCTGCCCCACCCCACAGGAGTGAGGAGGAAGAGAGGGGGCAGGTCTGGCCTGGCTGCATCCTGGGGAGTGCATCCACCTCCAAGAAGGGATTTGATGGCATCACCACCACCCTTCTCCCCTTCAGCTCCCAGGACGTGTGGGACGCCTCAGAGCCCAACATATGTGGGATCTTCTAAAACAGGGAGAAGAAAGGAGGAAAAATAAAATCTGTTTCCCCAGGGCTGTTTTCTCAACAAGCAGCGGCCTCCAAAAATGCTTCCCACAAGAGGCAGTGAGGGCCAAGATTCAGAGGCAGAGCCCAGTACACAGAGAGGCAAACTGAGCCTGACCCTGGATTACCCTGCACCTGCACCCGGGAGGGTAAAGCCAGGAACAAGGCGTGAAACCTCAGGATTGGGATATGAAGAAGACACACCTAAGAATGGAAAAATAAGGAATGACAGAGCTGCAGATGCTGGGGCTGGAGTGATTGGGGAGAAAGGGTGCCCCAGGGCAGGAAACACAGTGGTGGTCCTGGGCTCCGGATCACATGCAGGTGGGCAAAGATGGGCATGATGAGCACTATTCTTTCCACTGCTCATCCATCCTGCAGCTGGAACAGTCATGTGACCAGTTCTGGCCAATGACTGCAATACAAGAGAGTGGTCACCCCAGGGCCAGAGCATCTAAGTGCCATCGCAGCCTCCTGAGTTTTCTTCCTTCTGCCAAGAACTAGTAAATCCAAGATGGCAGTTACATCACCAGCCAGGTCTTTAATTACTGAGGGGAGCAGTACCCATGTAAAGCTAGGTGTGCCCATTCTCTCTCTCTCTCTCTCTCTCTCTCTATATATATATATATATATATATATATATATATATGTGTGTGTGTGTGTGTGTGTGTGTGTGTATACATATATATATATATATCATTCTCACTCTCAAATAAATAAATAAAATATCTTAAAATAAAAATTGAAAATTAAAAAAAGAAGTAAATAAAGTTCAGAAGACAAAAAAAGGCAGATAATGTCTGAGGAACAATACTCATTGCCTCCACAAGCACACATGCATGCACATACATGTACACATACATATACAAACACACACACACACACAAGAAATGTCACTTCCCCTCACCAAGATGGCACAGGGTTTTGAGAGGACCGTAGACACAGCCTGTCTCTGAGGATCCCAAGAGCTCTCCTTAGATGGCAGTTCTCCACCAGAGTTGCCCAAACCTGGCTGCCCATCAGACCCTTGGGGAAATGACCAGTAGAGGTTCCCCAGCCTGCTCAAGAACTCAGCACAGAATGTGTGACAAGCGCCCAGGGATCTGATGGCAGGCCTGGAAGTCCTATGGGAGAACCTCAGGTGGGTACCTCCAGAGCCAGTCAGGGAGAAGCTGGCCCCCACTGCCTTCTGTTAGTGCCCCGCCCCTGGCTGCAGCTCAGCAGGGCCTCCTTCCCAGGCAGTCCAGGCAGCCTTGGAGATGAAAGCAGAAGCAGGACTCTCAGAAATGCATCTGCAACCCAGCTCTCCTGCAGCCCCCCAGGCTCCCAGCCTGGCTCAACAGTGGGGGGAGGGGGTGTCCACCTGGAAGCCTAATTCCTCCCTCCCATCTGTTCCTTCCCAGCCTCCCTCCTCCCCTTTCCTACCTCCTCCCACCCCCCACTGGGCGAAGGGGAGAAAAACACCAAAGGGTGAATTTCTGATTAAAAACCAACCTATGCTCCTTGCCCTGGCTGTTCTCTTACAGGGGAAAAAAAGGTTCTGGTTTTTGAATGTGTGTGTGGGGGGAGGGGTCAGGTGTGTGTGAGTTACTGTGGGAGTGTGAACCTGGGTGTGTGAGAGTGTGTGCCTATGTGTGCATAGGGCTGTATATGGTTTGGGTGAATGTGTGTGTGTGTGTGTGTGTGTGTGTGTGTGTGTGTGTGTGTGTGGTTAAACTACCACCATTAGTTTGTGTTAATAATAATAATAAATAACAATAATAATAATAAATCCATGGTGGCACATGACTGTCATTCCAGCACTTGGAAGGTAGAGGCAGGAAGATCAAGAGTTCAAAACCATCGTCAATTACATGGCAAACTCCAGGCCACCCTGGGATACATGAATTCCGATCTCAAACAAAATCATAAAAAACAATATGCGGGGCTGGAGAGATGGCTCAGCGGTTAAGGCACTTGCCTCCAGTGCCTAAGGCCCAGGATTCAATTCCCCAGGACCCACATAAGCCAGACCCACAAGGTGGTGGCCCTGGTGTGCTCTCTTTCTCTCTCTCTCTCTCTCTCTCTCTCTCTCTCTCTCTCTCTCTCTCTCTCTCTGCTTGAAAATGAATAAATAAAATATTTTTTAAAAATATGCGCATTCCCCTGGCATACATTTTATTCCCACTCACAGTCTATAAGCTGTTTGCCTTTTAATGTTCTTTTGTGCAGGACAGACCCTTGCCTTTGCTTATGGGTCTCCTGACTGGAGCCATTTCATCTTTCTTGGGTAAACTAACTCCACAACATATCATCCACGATTTCCAATTTCAGTCTCTCAGAAGTGGAATGAGAACTTAAAAGACCCTCGAAAAGTAATATGAGTATCGCATCGTCTCAATTTTTACAATTTTGTTCCCAATCTTATCTTCCCATCACTTATCCACCCCTAATTCGGCAGCAGTTTTTGTTTTTAACAATTCACCTTCGTAGAGTCTTTCTAAAGACTTCAATTTCATTTTCCAGGAAAACAACTTTTGGCATACAATATTTTGGTTTACTTATTATTTAATTGAATTACACAATGGCGGTCACAAGAGCGGGTAACAAATGCACCTGACTTGGCCTGAAGGGGTCAAAGCCCAGGAGCTAATATGCTAGTGAGTAGCTCCTAAGAGGTCAGGGAGGGATAGGCAGTGAGCAGGTGAGAGAGAGAGAGGGGGGGGGGGGGGGGGGAACATTGGTCAGTCCAAATCCAGGATGATGCGTGAGAGATGCCCCTCTCCATGTGGCTGTGTGTGAACCTGCTGGGGTGCTGGGTGGTAAGCTATAGCTATAGATATAGAGTATGTGTGGGATCATGTATGAATGTCCCCATCACTGACCTACAGCAAACAAGTCTCTCCCAAACCCCTGAGAAACGTGGATCTATTATAGCAAAATGAGCGTGAGCTCACTGCCCCCTCCCCTATATTCATTGTTACATTCTTCAGGCCACAGATGGCCAGTCACATAGCATGAAGTGAGAAACTACCAGAGCTTTGAAGTTCAGTGAGACAAAAGAAGTAATTGCTTTAACTGTGATAAGGAAGTTAGGAAAAGATGAGGCCGGAGAATACCTGGGGAGGTTTCTTTGAACTTCCCCGGAACCCATTGTAAATGTGTGAGTTGCTAGGTGCTTGTAATTTACATGTTAATGTCACGTACACATCTCTATATCCTACTATAAAATCTCTTTGTAACTGGGGTTCAGGGCCAATGTTTCATTTATGCTTGGACCACCCGGTCCCGGGTGTAAATTAAATCCCCCTCTCCTCTTGCTGCGAAGGCTTTGTCTGTGTGTTGCTGGATATTTCTACAACAGATCATCCACCCTGTTTATTGTAGAGAAGGTCGGCATGGTAGGTAACAGCCGGCTGTAAGTCCCTGGTCACACTATGCAGGCAGTCCGTCCTGAGTTCTCCCCTTCCTTGGAGCTCTCACAAGGTTCTCAGAGTGGCAGAGCCTTTCCCTCGCCAACCTGCAGACATAGAAACCGAGAAGGGAAGGGCTTCTCTGCTAGATGAGGGGACACTGGGCTGTAAAGAAGCCTCTCCACCCATGGTGACCCGCAGGTGGTAAAATGACTGATGACTGGCTTGCTGTGGATGGCTGAGAGCATCTCATGGTCACCAGCCTGTTCCTCCTGGGAGCCTTTGGAGGTGGTGTCTTGAAGACAACCCACTGGTAGGTGTCAGGGTTGGGTTCTGGTTGGCACTTACTGCTAACCTGCCCAAGGCTTGACCTGCAAAGCTCTCTGGATGCTTCCAAGTCACCCACATCCAACTGGGTGTTAGATGTTCCATTATCCCTTAGAGGAAGGGAGAGGGGTCTTCTCCCCATTTTACAGGTGAAAGATCCTGCCCAGAGAGGCTCTGCCAACAGTGAGTGGCAAAGCTAGCCCCCCACATACACACACACGCACACATGCACACACACACACACACTTGCATACACACACCTGTTCTCTTCAACTCCTCCCTCCAGACTGGTACCTAGATTCAGTAAGTGTTCCTCTGGATGTATTGAATTTATGAGGATTGCCATATAAATAACAGATTTATTATATATTTTTAGTATGTTTACAAATATTGCATGGAACATATTTTAAATATTCACTTGGCATTTGATGATCAAATTTAACTATATGTCCCGGATTTTGCTTGGTTAAACCCTACAATGACCCTCTCCTCCCATGCACCCACCCTGAAAATTCCTGGGGAGACATCAGGAAAGGGGTACCAGATCTTCCCACCCACCCTCCCCACTAGGGAGGAGCTAGGTTTTGACTTAGGGCTGCCTGGTTTTGAATTCCTGCTCCTTGGTATGTGACCTTGACCAAGTCACTGACCTTTCTATTTCTATTTTTTCATTGAAGGGTCATGAGTATTAAATGAGATAATACATGTCCAATGCAAAGGAGCCTTTGATGACGGTGATGGTGCACCGTGTTGGTGGTGGTGGTGGTGGTGTTACCAGGTGGTGAAAGTAAGGCTGAGGAAGAGATGGTGACTTGTTCCAGGTCACCACAAGTCAGCGGCAGACAGATGGCCCACACTAAGGCCTCTGGTACCTCCTGCTGGCACCATGACTGCCCACCTGCTTTACTGGATACTGGCTGGGTGGCAGGACTCAGTGGCCCATTGGGAGCATCCTTCTGAAAGCAGCTGCTTCTTTGGTACCCAGGGGCTTGGTGGGTAACTTAAAGCTCCACAGACTGGTCTCCCCTGCAGCTTCCTCTCCCAAGCACCCACTAATGGAGGATAGTCTTTAGCCTCCTCTCCCTGGGGCCTGTGGCACCATAGCTCTCCCTTCATCAAACCCACCCCCAGCCTTGCAGTCTCCACCCTGGAAGGTTAGAAATATGCCGGAAGCAGAGGTGAGACAGGTGCTGCCATCCAGGGGACCCGGAGGTCTGCAGACTGCGTGACAGCACCTCACCCTGTTCCAAGTACAGCTGCCTGCAGAGCTGGGCTTTCCCCCAGCAGCTCCCTAAGGCTGCAGAGCGACCAAGAGGAGCCACTCGTGTGCCCTCCCTGGGCCTCCTTGAGGACCTGGCCAAGAACTCTGCTCCTCCAAATCCTTTCCTCCCTTCTGCCCCCACCTGCATAGGAAGGAAAAGTGGGGGTGCTGAGAGAAGGCAGAGGTTCTCCCATCCACACTCCAGGAGATCTCACTCCTAAGGATGCAGCCTGTGTCGCACCCAGCCCACCCCCAACAGCTGGAAACCTTTACATCGGAAAGGGACTTAGCTCAGGAAGAGAAGAGACAAGCCTTCCTTCCAATCCAGAAATCACCAAGGCTCCTCTTTTCCACACCCCACCCATTTCTACTCACATACAACAGAGCTCCAGTTAAGGGCCTGGTCACAGCCCCACCCCGCCCCCTCCAGTCCACTCCCACCTGATTCCTGCTCGCCAATGCTGCCATCTAGAGGTACACTGAGGCACTTAGAAGCTGGCACAAGGTCCCAAAGCGTCAGGGGGCTCCATTACCAGGTCCACCACAAAAACAGAGATAAACAAACACCTTGCCCTGGGTGCACTGAGGACCCCATCTCATTCCCCCCCTTCCTTCTTCTGGTCAGCTGTGGCCATTTGTGAAGACCTGGCTTTGGCTTCTCGCTTCTGGTTCACTGGCTGAACCCCTCTGGTAGCTCAGAGCCTGCCAGGAGGGAATTGCTGTGTCCATCTATTGTCTTGTTTTTATATTTTATTTGATTATTTTTATTTTCTTTATTTCGAGACGGTTTCATGTAATGATGATCTATATTCCTGACCCTCCTGCCTCTACCTCCTGGTGCTGGAATTACAAACAGGCATCACCATTGCCAGGTGATATTGTGCTGGTGACCGAACCCAGGGCTTCATACGTCATACGTGCTGGGCTTGCAAGCACTGTACCAACTGAGCTATATCCCCTGCCTCTCTCTCGCCCCAGTTTAAAGGTGAGAAGGTTCAGTCAAGTAGAGGGAGTCTCTCATTTAGAGTGATAGATGCACATTTCCACACGCTTCTACAAGGCAGCTTATCTGTTTCGCATTATTGGGGAAGCTCACGTTAGTACTCAAAGGTTCACTGATGTGACAGACATGTGTAGAAGAGGACCTACTGTGTGCCAGAGTCTGTACAGGCCATGGGCAGAGCAGGGTCAGGTCAGGCCCTGCCCTGAGCATGCTCACTAGGGTGGAGCGTGCTGACAAGACTCCTGCTTGACCCCCTCCCTCCAAAGAGACCACACCAGGAAGGCTCTGGAAAGATAAACCATGAGGTCCTTGTGAGAAATGACCAGCTATGACAGCAATGCCAAAAGAGCCATCCTCAGCCAGGGTGGATGGACCCTGACAGCTCCTGCTTCCTTGTGGAGGGGGGGTCTGTCCTGTTCTCTGCTTCAGAGGCTTTCATTAAGGTACAAGAAGAGCCCTCCCCACCCACCAGTCCCCAAAACCAAGCATCCCTACCCTCCAGAGATAGCAGCTTCTCCAAGGGCCAGCAGTAAGCACCTTGACAGAGCTAGAGAACCCGCAAGGGCATGACACATAGTAGGTATTCAGCACCTCCTATTGCCTCCCCCAAATGGCTGGTGGAGCCCTGTGAGTAGAGCAAACCCTTAACAGTCTCATCCAGTCTACTTCTCAACTGCAGTGTGGTCCATGGCAATGCTCTTGGCCTCAGTTTCCCTACATGTCTCAAGGAAAGCTACACCACTCAGGTGACCTCTAAGGCCTTGGAGTAAGGGACAAAGGGCCCCAGAATGTGTAAGGGAGATGGATTCTACCCTACCTGCTTCCATAACTGCTTCCCCAGAGTCAAAGGTGGGGTCATAAGCTGTTACCATGGAAACCTAGGAGTGCATGGGTGTACATACAAGTATGCATATGTATGCATGAAGCCACACGCACACACACGCATAAGTGCAAGCATTCATGCACACGTGCACCTGCCCTTTGCTCGGTGCTGCAGAGCCTTGGAGCAAGTTTAGGGACACAGAAGTTATGAAATTGATTTCTCTGGAAGCAGTTGGAATTAGTTTTAATTATCTTTATCTTTCTTCCAATTGTGCTCTCAGCCTTCCTCTTGCTGTTTAATCCATCGCTATTGACTTCCCCACAGGCACTAGGAGGGGGGCAGGGGTAGTGTGCTCACTTTCAGAAAAACATAAACAGCAACAGCAACAACCAGCCCCGCCCACCTCTTCCTCTCCTGCGGATGTCCAGGAAGTCCTCCAGGTCTAGAACAAGGACTGAGACATGATCCACTCACTTCCCAGCATCCCCAATGCTTCATTCTGAAGAGGCTGGGCCGCAGCCAGGAGCTCCCACCTTTCTAAAAGGTCTTTCCATCCGTTCTCCAGCTCCTGACCCTAAACACCACTACCTGCCCCCTCCCCTGCTCCTGGGTCTCTGCATGTGCCACACTCACCAGAGTGAGGGCAGGAAGGCCTGGGTCTGATTGACCTCAGAGACAAGGCACAAAGTGACTATTCATAACTAGTGGGTAAATGAGTGAGTCAGTGACCAGTGAATAGTTGTTGGGAGACTGAGTGAATGAACTAATAGACAAACGAAAGCCATCCATCACCTCCACACAGGCCTTTGCTCCACCCTCATCAAGAGCCAGCAAGGCTCCAGGCCCCATGAAAGTACTTAGTGCTCAAACGCAAGCTGGGCCCATCCTCTCAGAGGGCCCCACCCGGGATCGTCCACAGGTGGGTAGAGCCACACTGGAATGAAGTATGCCTTTTAGTTCTAAGATTCCTAATAGAGGCAGATCTTCATTTTCTCCCAGTGTCCAAGTCCCCACTCCTGCCCTGACTCCTACAAGCAGGGTGTTCTGTCCTCCAGAGACTGCCACAACTCACCCAGCCTGGGCCACCTCCACAGCAGCTCCTGGGAGGCCTCGCACCCTGGTTTCGTGTACAAGGGGACGCAGCCCCTCCTCCACGGGGCACTCCCCTTAGAGCTACAGAGGGGGCTGCCAACCCTCAGCAGTGAAGTGCCAACGCACTAAGTGCCCTGCGGCGCTAATATTTTATGATTAAAAACCATTAAGGTTTAGACCGTGAAAATCCAAGGGACACGAAATCAATGGCCCAATATTGCTTCCCCGGGTAAGCTGTGTAAATATTGTGTCTTTTATTGTTTGGCCGATGGCAAGAGCGAAGATACAGGTAGAGATTATACTAACGAATCCCCTCCCATCCCTGCCCTGGGTTGCTGGAATTAGTGTCCTAGCCAGGAGAGGCTGGATGCCAGGAGGGCCCACAGGTCCTCCATGGAAGGTTTTTATTCTTCTACTCTGCACCCCAGGCTCAAGTAGTCCTGCCCACTGAGCAGAGCCCCAGAACCCTGCTCCCAGACCCCACATAACATTCCCACACTCCTCACACATGCAACATCATCACAGTGACATGCTCTGCTGACAGCCTGTCCATCACCTGGATCTGCCATCTGCTTACATTTGCATATTTAATCAGGATCTGTCTTTTCATCTTTGGGTGCTCAGATTGGGGTGGGGAAGAGGATTCCACGGGTTGTTTCTAACTCTGGGGGGGAGGGGTGGTTGAGGCATGCCTGTGAATGGGGTGTATAGCCAGGTCTTTTCCTGGCTTTGGGGAGGATTGAGTAATGCTGGAACTCCATCCGTGGCATGGGGACACTTAGAAGTCCCCTTTTCTTACAGTTTTGAGTACTTCCCAACTAGTACCTGATTGGACATCACAAGCTCTACCCTCGGTCCCTCCCTAGTTGAGAAAAATTAAAGCAGAGCAAGGGAGTCCCCTAGCCACACCAGAGTCATTTCCCTGGGGGCCCAACATGGCCCTTCCACATTCTGGGAAGGTGCCCAGCGAAGAGAAGTGCTGTACCCACATAAGGGAAAGAGTGCCAGCTGATGGGACAGCTGGGCTGAGGTGGCTGGAGAAAGCTCGACAGATGTACAGGGAGCAGCTGGGTGAACCCGAGGAGAGCTGGTGCTGATATTGAGGGAGGACGGCTGAGTGGCAAGGGCCAGGGACACCTGGCCTAAAGTGAGAGAGCCACCAGTCTAAAAAGGGCAAACAGCTGGCTGGCACAGAAAACACGTGCCCTGACAGAGAACAGATGGGCAGACGTTCATCACTAGGTTCATCCTGGAGGCCTAGACCGAAAGAGAAGGCCATCTTGACCGGTGCTGAGGAGCAGACAGGCTTCTTGGTTGGCTGAAGTCAGGGGCAGCTGGACTAAGGTGGGCATGGCTGATCTGAGGAGGGAAGAAATGGGCTGAGGAAGGACCAACTGAGCTGAGCTAGGTGGGGAAGAGCTAGAGAGCAGTCAGTCGTTTCTCAGGGTCTGACCTGCAGCCTACTTCCAGAAATGCCTGGTCAGACAGGGAAAGTGGCTGGTGGGCACCGCCTGCACCCCTCAATGCTTCCCCTCACGCCAACACAAAAACCCACAAAATGTGCCAGGAGGGCAGGCAGCTGGGCACTTGAGGTTTCCCCTTCCAGCCATTCCTCCAGGGGTGGTGAGAGGCCTTGAATCTCATGATTACACTGTCCTCAGACAACAAATAGCCCAGTGTCCAAAACTTTACAAGTTGTTGGAATCTAAGTCCTGAGCTGCAGAGCCTGCTGTGTGAGAATCAGCCCTCCGTCCACCCATGCTGTGGTCAGCTCGGGCTACCATGATAAAACACCCGAGTGTGGGTGGGTTAAACAACAGACATTAATTTTCACACAGTTATGGAGGCTCAGTGTCTGAGGTCGAGGGGCCAGCGAAGCTGGGTTCTGGGGTGGTCTCTCTGGTTAATAAGCAGTTGCCTCACTTTGTGTTCATCTGGCCTCTCTGTGTGGCCAAAGAGAGAAGCAAGCCCTTTAGGGAGTCTTTTATAAGGGCATGGGTTCTTTCTTTTCTTTTCTTCCTTCCTTCCTTTTTTTCTTCCTACCCTCCTAGCCTCATGGGCTCCACTGCTTCTCAAAGTCCCCATCTTCAAATACCATCACACTGGGGTTAGGCCTTCAACAGGAGAATAGTCCACAGAAATTCCACCTGAGCCTAGACTCTGGACCTTGGGGTCTTCATCTGAAACATCATTCCAGAAGGAGTGCTGAGCCCCTCCAGGTTCCTGACCTGACCTTAACCACAAGCACAGGGAAGTTGCTCTAGACAAAGGCCCCAAGAACTCAGCAGCCAAGATGGCAGGGAAGCTCACCTGTCCCATTGTACCAGCCACTTTACATACGACATTCGATTTGATCCTCCCAATAACCCTACGTTTTAGGGAACATTAACTCCAGTTTTTAGTGGGGAAAGCAAGGGTTAGTGGGGTTGAGTGCCTGCCCACAGGGAGAGGGAAAAGTGAGGTGAGGATTGGGATTGGGATTTGATCTGGTCAATCCAGTTGCCCTCTCTCCATCAATCACAAGGCTTCAGCCCCCCCCCCCAAATCTAGAGAGCTCGTCCAGAACAGGTCCCAAGAAGCAAGGTCCAAGGCCCAGCTCTTTGTTGGCTGATTCCTAACTCATTTTCCCTTCTTCACTGTTGAAAAGAAATGGTCCCTGGTAATGTTTGTCCCCCAGGTCCATGGCTGAGGACATGCAAAAGCCTGGTCACTGAAGAGGCCGGGGGAAGAGGAGCAGCTCTGCTGGCTGGGTCTGCTGACAGCCCAGGCTTCCCCAGGGCAAGCACACTCCTCTGCACTCTGATCTCCTCTCTGTGCCTTTCCCATCACATGTGCACACACACACACACACACACACACACGCACGCACACACAACACGTCACTAACTCCTGGCACTCAGCCCTGCCAGGAAGCAGGGGCCAGGTGCCAGCATGGATGTGTACTCCTGAGTGTGTCACGCTGGTGCTATGGTTGTGCGTCTGTTCGTGCAGGAGATCTGGGTGTGTGATCGTGACGGCGTGTGGGATGTCTTGACAGATAGCACACTGTGCGTCCCGATGGCCTGCATTCAAGTCTCAGCTCTACCTCTTCAGAGCTGTTGACCTTGGGCAAGTCTCTTAACCTCTGTGTGTCCAGGTCCCTCATCTACAAATAGGCTAATAATAGTACCTAATTCCGAAGATTGTCGTGAGGACCCTTTAGGTATACAGGTGAAAAGTGCCAGACCCATGAGGGCAGACGGAAGCACTAAATATGAGTCTGCTGTAATCGTCCTACGCATCATCCTCTGTTCTACAGGCAAAGCTGCTGGAGGGCAGGGCCTGAGCATCAGCCCCCACCCCACCCCCGCCCTCAGCCCCAGCAGCACCCAGAAAGAGCTGGAAAGGGGTCTGGGAGCTAAACAAAGGAGCCAGCCAGCGTGTGTGTGCACGCACACGTGGGCCGCACATACCATTAATTTTTGTGTCAGCAATAGATGACAAATGACAATGTCATCGTTGTGCTCAGGTCTATCAGTATCAGACTGCCAGCACGCTCAGGAGTGACACTTAGCTGTGGGTAGCAGAGGTGCTGGGTATGTTAAAGTATGTATAGCAGTGCTTGTGCACGGGTGAGTGTGTGTGTGCGTGTGTGTGTGCGTGCATGTGTGTGAGTGCATGTGTGTGTGTGTGTGCCCGTGCGCGTGTGCATGAATTGTGTTGGAAGGTATTGGTGCCATGAACAAGAGTTATTGCCATTCTGGGTTTGGAGAGATGGCTCAACAGTTAAAGACATTGCTTGCAAAATCCTGCCAGCACAGGTTCAATTCCCCAGCACCCACATAGAGCCACTTGTGGACAAGACTCATTTACAATGGCAAGAGACCCTGTCTCAAGGAAGTGGAGCACAGACAGCTGCCCTGATCTCCATGTGTATACCCATACACACACACACATAAATGAATATTTTTCAGAGTTATCAGCATTCTGCACATATGGATTTCTCTGTACTGGCACTGTGTGGATGCGATATGAGTACATGTGTCTGTTGACACTGTGTACACATGTGTGCTAGTGTTGTGCATGTGTCTGTCAGCACTGGATGTACATGTGGCAGTGTTGTGTGTGAGGTTGTACACACATCCATGCTGGGTGTATTAACAGCTTTTTGTGGCTGCAACCGAAATACTTGATGTGGACTATCTGAGGAGGAGGGTTCTATTTCAGCTCACAGTTTCAGGGGCTTCGTTCCAGAATGACAGGAAGGGCATGTGCAGCACAGTACTTCATGCCATGGCGGGCCAGGAAGCAAAGAAAAGCAGAATGCTCCCTGGCCTTTGCCTTCAGTTAATCCTCCCTGGAAAGCCCCTTGCAGACACACCCAAAGGCGTGTCTCCTAGGTGACTCTAAATCCATTCACGTTGACAATGGAGACTGGTCATCACACTGGCTGTGTAGGTGTGTCACAGTATGTGAATATGTGTAGCATTGGGTTTTTTGTTGGCATGAGCTCTCTGTATGTGTCAGAATTGAGTGTGTGTGTATGTGTGTGTCCACAATGGGTTCATGAGTGTGTCAGTGTGCTGGTGTGTGCTTTCCATGTTGACACTGTGTATTTGTATTATCACTGTGTGTTACATGTGTCAGCATTGGGTGTGTTACGTATGTGTAAGTTTGGAGATAGTGCTGTGTGTGTGTATATACCTCTATGTCAGTGATGGGTGTATTTATGAGTCAGCATTGTATGCCTGTTCATGTCATTGTTGAGTTGCCCAGACATGTGTGTTTATGTCTGTCAGTCTTGAGTTACCTATAGGTGTGTTAGCTGTGAGTGTATATACATATCAACCCTGGATGTATGAGCATTGTGTGCCGGCAGTGGTGTTTTGTGTACTTGTGCCAGGGTTCAACACACTGTGTGTTAGCACTGAACGTGTGTCAGTACTGAGTGTGTGCCAGTCTCAGACGCAATTGTGCGTCAGCACTGGGGAGGTGGTAGGATAAGGAGCATGCATACTGGAAATGGGGGTGAGTGTATGTGCGCTGGGTTAGAGAGTGAGTTGTACATGTTGGTATAGGAGGTGAGTGTGTGTGTGTGTGTGTGTGTATTGGTCTAGAGAGTGAATGAGTGTGTGCTGTATTGAATGTGAGTCTATGTGTATAATTTTGGGAGAGTGTGTATGTTGGTATTTGGGGTGAGTGTGTACATGTATTGATTTGGGGAGTTGTGTGCATGTGTATTGGTATAAGGAGTAAGTGTGCATGTGTGTTAGTTTTTGAGTGAGTGTGTGTTGGTAATGGGTGTAAGTGTGTATATGTATTGGTGTTGGGAGTGAATGTGTGCATGCATTGTATTGGAAGTGTGTGCACGTGTGTTGATGATAAACATGAGTGCATGTGTTCCATGAGCAGTGAATTGTGTGTGTATGTTGGTATGAGGAGTGAGTGTGTATGTGTGTGTTGATATTTAGAGTGTGTATATGCATTTATATTGTGTGCATGTGTGATGTTGACCTTGGGAGTGAGTGTTGCTAAGGAGAGTGAGTGTGTATATAGGTGTTTGTATTGAGAAGTGTGCATGTGTGTTGGAATTTGGGGTACATGTGTGTATATTGCAAGTGTGCACATGTGTTGGTATTGTGTAGATGTGTGTCAGCAGAGGGCTCTCAGTATGCTGGTGATGAGTGTGAGTCTCTGAGTGTTGGCATATCATGTAATCTGTCAGCACTATGTATGTTGTGTGTGTGTGTGTGTGTGTGTGTGTGTGTGTGTGTGTGTGTGTGTGACTGGGAGCCCTGGGTGCGCATCTGCTCACTGTGTGTATGTGCCAGCTGGAGGGAGGCGGGGAGGCGGCTGCCCAGGCCTCCGCTACAGCTCGCCCCTGCAGCCCGCGCCTGCTCCCCTGACTGGCACCCGAGTTAATAAGTGTTGCTTTTCTCCTATTCTACTCAGGTCTGTGATGGAAAATCCTCGGGCTGGAAGTGAGCCCTGAATCGATAGTCCATTCCATTTAACAGGGCGGCTGTCACCATAACGAGATAAAAGTGGATTAGCTTCTGCGCTGCTGCTGCGTCCACAGGGGCCAGATGTTCCCTGCCCAACCTGCCCAGCCAGCCCTGCTCAGGGTGCCAACCACTCCGTGAGATTGGCCACAGGGCTCCCACCAAGGCCAGGTCCATGCGGTGGGTCAGAGGACTCAAGACAGGCTCCGGGTGGATCTGAGAACGGGACTTGGGGCGGAGATGACAGCAAGCATCGGCAGGATGGAGATGGGCCAGAAGGAGACCAGGGCCAGCTGTGCTCCGTGTATCTGAGCTGACCATCCTGTGAGGCCTTGTGAGCAGCCTGAGCCCCACTTGCTCAGGCACACATGCACCAAGGTCTCTGGCCCTAGATGCCCTGAGAGCCAAACGCCATGCATAGAATCACTTCAATGGAAGAAGCCCTCCCACTGCCCTGAAGACTGACCAAGAAAAGAAGCAACCACCACACTGAGAGGAATGCAGGTTAGACAGCAAAAGAGCTTTCTGGTCATGGGGAAGGGGTGGGATGGGGTAGCTCTTTCACCAACAGGTGACCAAATCTGAACCTTTGGGAGACTTGTCCTGGCTTTGGCTGAGTTTACACGATACTAGGTGTCATGAACCAATGGAAATGGATCACCTGGACCCCACTCCATTTCTCTCTGTCTTTCTATAGTACGTGCTGCCAAGCTGCTTTCCCAGCTGGCCTGCTTTTTAACTGCGGATTCTGGATTTTTACCTTGTCAGTTCTGACGGTTGGCTGTGGTTTCTTCTGTTTGTTGGCTTGGAGAGGCCCACCTCGTTGTGGGATGATGGCCTTCACTTCCAGTGCTTTTCTGGATTTCTTTGATATGTGAATGTTTTGATCCACCTGGTATCGATGTATGTACAAAAGCAGGGCCTATTCTTTTTTCTCAAGCACTTAACTGATTGCTCACATCGCTTCATGGTGAATCTACACTCTCTCCACTAATTTGAAATGGCACTTTTTATCATTTATAGAGGACTTAACAGGTTAATTTGTTCACTTCTGTGCTAAACGACATGAGTTTTGTCTGGCTTAGTTTTGTGATGTATTCTGATATCTAGGAGGGGCTTTCCCTTTACCATTAATGCCCTGCCATTGTCTATTATTTTAGAGCTGTGCAAACTCTTAAGCTTTATCTAAAGACGTTGCTAAAGGACTAGTGATAAAACATTTGCCACTCAGCCGGGCACGGTGGCGCACACCTTTAATCCTAGCACTTGGGAGGCAGAGGTAGGAGGATTGCCGTGAGTTGGAAGCCAGCCTGAGACTACAGAGTGAATTCCAGGTCAGCCTGGACTAGAACGAGACCCTACCTCGGAAAAAAAAAAGAAAGAAAGAAAAAAAACATTTGCCACTCAAGCTGTATGTAGTAACTGAGTTCAATCCCCGGGGTCCCACATAAAATGCCAGGACCCCTGGTGGGACTGTAATCCCAGCACACTGACAGAGATGGGAGAAGCTTCTACAAGAACAACACAAAGGAACAGAGGGAGAATCCAGAGTAAGACACACACTTCAAACAAGGTGAAAAGGAGAGGCTTGACCAGAAAAGCATCTTCTGACTTCCATGCATGCATCGTGGTATGTGTCACCTGCACTCACATACAAATAAGTAATTTAAAAAGACTTTTTAAAAAATATTTTATTTATCTATTTTCAAGCAGAGAGAGATAGGGAGAAGAGAGACAGAGAAAGACTGGGCACTCCAGGACCTCCAGCTGCTGCAACAAACTCCATATGTGCGCCACTTTGTGCATCTGGCTTTATGTGGGTACCAGGGAATCAAACCTGGTCATTAGGCTTTGCAGGCAAGTACTTTAACCACTGAGCTGTAGCTCCAACTTTTAAGAAAACTTTTTTTAAAAAGATACTAGGAGGCTGAAGCTGTGGCTCAGCAGTTTAAGGCATTTGCTTGCAAAGCCTGAAGGCATGGGTTCAAGTCCCCTGCACCCATGTAAAGCCAGATGCACAAAGTTGCACATGCATTTGGAGTTCATTTGCAGTAGCAAGAGGCCCTGGAGCTCCCATTCATTCTCTCTCTCTCTCTCTCTCTCTCTCTCTCTCTCTCTCTATCTCTCTCTCTCTCTCTATCTCTCTCTCTCTGATAAATAAATAAAATATTTTTAAAAGACACTAGAAAATCGTGTTTTTTGAGGTCTATGATGACTTTTGGCCTGTGAGCACTCCCCCAGCCCTTTAGAGAGCCAAGTTGTCTGGATCTGGGCCATGGGCCTTGGGAAGACCTTCCTTGAGATGAGACTCAAAGCTTTGTGGTCTCCCAGAGACCATCCTGAGGCCATGTGCAAAGGGACAGAGGGCCCATCTCCCTTAGTCTGTCCCAAGGAGCAGACTCTAAGACAAAGATGGGAGAAGCAATCCCAGGAGGAGAGCAGGAAGGGAGGGAGGGGCAGGAATGGGAAGGAGGGAGCTTTGATCCCCTGGTATCCCTGGCGCCTACAGGGAAGGCACTAGAAGATATTATACAGCTGCTACTATCCCAGTGGTGGGGAGGGGCCCTGAGCAGCAGGGAGGAGAGGTACTTCCTGAAGGCTGGGGCAGGCAAAGAGAGCAGGGCAGGGCACTGAGCAGTACGCATACCGATGTGTGGCTCAGGAAGAGAAGGCAAGATGAGAGAGGATAGAAGTAAGCACTCTTAGCAACCCAAATGGACAGGGCTTGGGGACTTGAGATTGGGAGAAAGGTAGGCATAAAGGAGACTAGGTGACCTGGGATTCCAGCCTAGGGGACAACATGAAGGTCACAGGGAGACATTGCACTGGAAATTCTGGAGGAAGAGCTGTGAATGAGGTATGGAGAGTCGTCGTCGGGTGGGGAAGAGTCTGGCTGGAGCCATGTTGGTTGAGGATCTGCAGATCTTAGAGTCTCCTAAAGATGGTGCACAAGGGTCTGGACCACAAGACAGAGCAGGGAGGAAGATGAAGTTACAGTCTCAGAGGGTGGGATGAGGTCAGCCAACACTGAAGAGGGATTCAGGTTAGATCTAAAATTGAAGCCAAGGGGCTGCAGGAACACCCCATGGATGCCCAGGAAGAAACAGGAGGGGACCTCAAGAAGACTTACTGGCTGGTGGTGCATGCCTATAATCCCATTGCTGAGAATGCCAAGGCAAGGGGATCCCAAGGTCAAAGTCAGACCAAGCTACATAGAAAGACTGTCTCAAACACATACACATAAAAGTGACTGGTCTCTTTCCCATTCCCTCCTGCTAGGATTGGGAGGGAAAGGAGAGGAGGGGAGAGATGGGATGGAGGGAGGGGACAGGATGATGCAAATTCTAAAGGAGCCGACAGCTGTCAAATAATATAAAACCTCATATGTTAATAATTCTTACAATTTTGCCAAAGACTTAATGGCTGGCCTGTCAAGAGCTGTGACAGAAGCTATTATGGAAACATGACAGGAATATTTTGGAGGCAGCATGGACACCACTGCCCAGTGCCGGGCCTCCAAAGACCAGGAGGAGGACAGCCGGATCCCTGCCTGCCACCTCAGCAAGGCCAAGGTGGCACGTGCAGCCAGACAGAAGCCAGGCCATTGCACATTCAAGCCATTGACTGTGGATTGATCACCTCAGAGGACATTTTAATTAACCGTCAGAACCCAGAGCGGTCCCATCTTTCCTTCCCCACCTCCTCCCCGTTCTGTAGCCAGCACCATCCCCAACACAAGCAAACAAACAGCGAAGGACCACAGCACAGCGCAAAGCAGGTGTCCCCGGGAGGGAGTGAGGTGGCCAGAAGCACCTTCCAGTTCATCTAACTTTCCATAGGCTCCTAGAGATGGCATCACTCTCCCCATGTTTCTGGAAACACCAGGCAGAGAGAGAAAGAAGTGGGCACATAAGCCTGAATCAGAACTTCTCCAACTGGATTGGGTACCTTGTGGTTAAAACAGAGTTGGATCTGACAGGCCTGCAGTATGAACTGACTGTTTTCATCTCTCTCTCTCTCTCTCTCTCTCTCTCTCTCTCTCTCTCTCTCTCTCTCTCTCTCTGTGTGTGTGTGTGTGTGTGTGTGTGTGTGTGTGTGTGCACGTGCAGGTGTACATATATTTATTGTATGCATGTTCATGTGGAGGCTAGAGGTCAACCTTTGGTATCATTCTTCAGGTATGCCATCTACCTTTTGGGAGACAGGGTCTCTTGTTGGCCTTGAGCTCATCAAGCACTCCAGACAGGCTGGCTAGCAAGCTCCAGGGATCTATCTTTGCTGCTCCATTGCTAGGATTACAAGCAGGTACCACCACTCTCAGTGTGGCGGTCCGACTCACATGTCCCCCATAAATGCATGTGTTCTGAAGGCTTAGCCCCCAGCTGATGTCAATTAATTGAAGGTGGAGCCTTGCTGAAGGAGGTGTGTTGGAGACAGGCTTAGGGGTGCTATAGGCAGCTCCTCTTTGCTAGAGCTTGGATCACTCTCCTGCTGATATTTGCCACCTGCTGTAGCAGAGGTGATGACCAGCCTCTGCTCAGGCCATTCTGTCCCCTGCCATCATAAAGCTGCCCATCAAGATTGTAAGCAGAAATACAATTAAAAAAAAAAAACTTTCTTCCCATAAGCTGTTTTTGGTTAAGTGCTTTGTCCCAGCAATGAGAAGGTCACTATAACACTCAGCTTTTTCACATGAGTTCTGGGGATAGAACTCAGGTCCTATGCTTTCAATGCAAGTACTTCATCCACTGAGCCATCTCCCCAGCCCGGATTCTGTACTTCTACTATGCAGCCAGCTGATAGGGATGCTGAAAGTCAAAGGTCACCCTTGGAGCATCAAGGAGTTAATATTTGAGCTCTTTAGCTGCCGCATGAGAAAAGTCCCATGACCATCATCCATGCTTGACAGAGGAATCAAGGTACTAGCTAAGCAAAGAAGCAGGATGGGAACCAGGCTTCAGGGTGCCACTTGCCCCTATGCTACCAGTGTGCCTGAGAAGCCAGCAACTAGGTGAGCCATCCCAGCAGTGGGGTTCCAGGGCTGGGACTCAGAGGGTGTCACAGCATGTGAGGCTAAGAAGAAGACCCAACCTCAAAAGAAATGTTGGCCTTGGTGAGGGGCAAGCTGACGTTTGGGGAGAAGGTACTCCTGAATCTGACACGTGCTGATTCTGGAATTTTCTCTTGCTTCTGTGGGAGAGCTCTGAGATGGCTTGCTTTGATGAGGGGAATTTTTAAGTAGACTGGCAAACTAAGAGCGGGGAGAGGGAGGAAACCACCCTCCGGGATCAGGAGCTAGGAGGGCCTGCCAGGGACCCAGGATCAGAGGCTGACCTCACTAGCATCAATGTGGGAAGGAAGGCTCGGCCAAGCATGGGTACTACACGCCTGAAATCCCAGCACTGGTGGGGCTGAAGCAAGAGGATTTTGAGCTCCAGGACAGTCTGGGCTCCATAGCTAGACCTGCCAATAAATAAGTAAATAAATAAACATGCTTTCAACCTTCCCCCTGCTTTCCTAACCTGGACTCCATAACAAGACCTGTGTATAAACACAATACATACATACATACATACATACATACATACATACATACATACATAGATTACGCCCTTTCCCCTGTTTCCTGACCTATGTCTTACACTTCCTTGTTTGTCGTCGTTTCTCAGTATGTGTCTTTGTAGTATGTTGTGCTATGTGCATGTCTGTAATGTATGCCTGTATATGCAGATGTGCACACCTCACACACCTTATGTCCCTGAGACAGTCTCTCATGAAACCTGGAGTTTTTTCAGTTAGACTGACTGATCAGCCAGTCCCAGTCACCTGCTCAGCGCTGGGGTTCCAGGCACACACGCGCATGTCCAGCTTTTCACGTGGGTCCTGGGGATCAAACTCAGGTCCTTCTGCTTCACAGCAATCATTCTTGTCTCCTTAGCCATCTCCCCAGCCTTCATGCCTTAACCTTTGTACAACAGTGAAGGGGAGAGATGGGAGGACCCAGGAACTGGCAAGCCAAAGATAAAGGGTACAGCCCACCCACCCACACATGAGACACCGGATCCGTGGGCATCAGTGATTGTGGCCTCTATAGTTCATTCCACCCAAACTTGTCATGTCCCCAAAGAAGATCCTGTAACGTGAAGGGCCAAGCAGGCCTCAAAGGATCAGAGTTTGAGTGCCATCTCCTGATATGGGAGTAGGGTGTTTCCCATAGAAGAGAGGCTCCAGGAATCTTTCTCACAAACATCAAAACCACAAAGCTGCAAGTGTCCCCCAGTGGCCCATCGTATTCTCCTGGTCCTGGTCCCAGCCTGCCAGGGCTCCCTGTTCCCAAGGAGGCTGTTTTCAGGCCACTGGGCTGTGAGCCCACACTGCCTGCAGCCTCCCGCCCAGGAGCATTAATTGAAAATTAATCCGCTCACTACGTGCCGACGTGCAAATCAAAGCTAAGTGTCTCAATTAGTAAGAGAAATGCAGTCGGGACTCTTCTCGGGCACCGGTTTATTTATGGGGATAATATCGTTTTTAATGAGGGAAGCTACTAAAAGGCACAACAAATGCAACATTTAATAGAAAAATATTACAGCATTCCATCAGAGGAATGCAGTTAGAAGGGTGGGTTCCGGGGACATATGAGCACCCGGTGTCCTCATGGCCGTGCAGGCATCAATGGAGGAGCATGTGTGGGTCTGCATGCGTAGCCATGCCTGGATGTGAGTCGCAGGTTGGTCTGGGGAAGGGGCGAGGCTTTCATGGGTTTGAGGTGAAAAAGATGGACTTCCTACCTGCTGCCTACAAGTACCCTGTTCTGGGCCTTTCCAGTAACAAGAAGGACCTGGCTCATTTGGACTCTGGAGAAGTGTATGTCTCCTGCTCCACCTCCACGGAGGGTCATCAGGAAAACTCAGGCCCTCTGAATATTCCTTGGCATATGTGGGTGTCTGCCCTGCCACTCTCTGAGGAAGCTTCTGAGTGTGTCCACCTCACACTCTCCCAGAAGCCACTGTGCCAACCTCATACCCTCAGGATCCTCACCAGGAGGACAGAGAATGATGGTGCTGGAGAGAGTGACATGTGGTGTGTGCCACCCTCAGGATCCTCACCAGGAGGACGACAGAGAGACGGTGTTGGTGAGAGTGTCGTGTGGTAAGCTCAGTGTCCTGGATCCTCACAGAACCTAACCAGAGCAGCTGTTAGGGAGGTCATGATGGCCGCCTCTGCTGCCCATTCCCACGCTCTACAAGCCCTAGGAAGCACAGAATGAAGACTTTCTTCTTCATTTCTCAAAAGAGGAAACAGAAGCTCAGACAAATCAGAGCATTGCCCAAAACTACACAGCAGAAAACACCCAAAGGTTTTCTAAGATTCCAGATGGAAACAGCCCCGGGGCCTTCTGGGACCAAGACTTGAGCACTCCCATGTCAGAAGGACCTGGAGGCTCCAGCAGGTATAAGCTAGCTCTGCCTCCAGCCAGTTGGGTGACTTTGAACTTGTTACATGACCCCTTCATGAGTCTTCTTTTCATTGATAAAATGGGGGTGATTACAGCACCTACCCTATCAGGGTTAAATGAGCTGATATTCACCCCCCAATACCTAGAATTGAGCCAGGCACATGATAATTAATGTTCAATGTGTATTGAGATGTTGTTATTAATAACAGGCTACTCTAACTCCAAATCATTCTTTCCCTGGTCAGGCAGCAAGAGCCTGGGAAGGACCCCAAGACAAGGCTTTACCTTCCCCCCAAGTACCCATCACGGAGCACAACTATGTCCCTAACCTGGGCAGTGTGTATTCTTTCACATTGTCATCACTCACTGAGCTGTATTCGTCTCTCCAGGGCACCTTTCTGGATGTGCCTTACACTTGAATTCTTAAAGAATAACGGAAGAGTAATAAATTGAACCGAGCGGGGGAGGCGTAGGCCCGTTCATGTCTACCTCCTTCACATGACCTTACGCCTGCACGCAGGCAAGGATGAGGACTGACTTCCTCCCTGTGGTATTTCCCAGAACTAGCTAAGTGATGGATGGTCCCTGGTTAAAGGATGGGTGCACAAGGCTGAGGTAGAAGCAGGGAGGGCAAGCTGTCAGGTTCCAAAGTGCCACCAGCATGGGGAAGGGAGAGGGGACCATGCCAATAGGACAACTGCTAGCCAGAGACCTGAGCTCCTGGGAGTGGAGACCCCAGCCCCAGCCCCAGCCAAAACAGCATCCCTCCTGCTCCTCCTGGACCAGAGAACCCTCCAAATTAAAGACATTTGAAAGTTAACTTCCCACAAAAGTCACTCTCCAGGATTAATATTTATTTCTTATGAAATTTAAATTTTTCAGCGTAATTAAATTTTTATTCGTCGTGAGTTATAGATAAAAAATATTTATAACTTTGTGAGGATGAGACCAGATGAAACCAATTACCTGAATGAACCTTCTCCCGGTGGTTGCTCAGGGGTCATCACAGAGAGGGTAGAGAGGAGCTGGCTGGTAGAAGCAGGCATCTGTCACCCACCCACCCCCAAACCCCCACACCCCCGGCCACAGAGCCATCGCACTCCTACTGCATCCAGGCAGAGGAGGTGTGGATAAAAGGGGAGGGCCTTGGACCTGCACCAGCTGAGTTACTGGGCCCAAAATACAATAAACAGAGGGGCTTATTAGCAATAAGCATTTATTTCTCATGGTTCTGGAAACTGGGAAGTCCAAGGTCAAGATGTTTGACTCCAGTACTTGATGAGGTACACAATGAGGCCTCCATGGATGTTCTACACTACATACAGCTCTACTGACAGGGCGCTCACTGCTTCACAGGGCTACAAGATCCATTCTGACTCTGAATCCATACTTACCAGTACAGCTCCCCAGACAGACACTGACCTCACACGCTTGGGAACACAGTTCCAGTGCCCACCCCTTGAACTCTCACCACACACTCTGTCAACACAGCCTCAGATATGCCCACAAATGTGCTGCCATGCCATGAGGGTCTCCCATGGCCTTTGATCACATGGCAGCCTTCCCCAAACAGTGGCACAACCCCACAAATAATCCGACTAAGATTCTTGCCGTACCATCCTCTCCCCTCCTCCCATAGGCCAAAAAGTCCCTGGATATGGGGTGGGCAAGGGTCAGGATTCACCTCCCTGATGCCCTCAGGGCAGGGACAGCCCGCCCTTCTCTTCCTGCCTGGCAGGGAGCTTCGGTCTTGCTTGCTAATTAGACCTGTCACCAGCGGAATCACTCCCAGGCTGGGCTGTGGAGGTCATTAGCCGGAGATGGATAAGTGCTAAGCCAGCCCCGCTCCGGAGATTTACAAGGCTCGGGCTAGGGAGGATTTATAAGGTTTGTTAAATTTCTAATTGAGTTTAGAGTGTGGTGCCTTGGTCTCGGTGACCAAGCTGCATGGATGAGAATTAAAACAAATGCCCCCATCCGTCACGTTGGGGGAGGATCATGGCTTCCTGCCTCCTCCGCTGTCCTCCTGGCTGCACAAACCAGGGGTTGCCCAAAGACACTGTGGTCTGGTGGGCAGTCCCTTAGCACCACCCCCACCAGATCCAGACCCCCAGGCCAGGCTGGCTATGAACTGCAGGCCAAGGGTCGCTTATCTAGATTTGGGGTTTGTTCATTTGGTTTTTAATAGCTAATGCACACTAGGAAGATAACTCAAGGGGTAAGAATGCTTGCTATGCAAGCATGCGAACCTGAGTTTGATCCTCAGCACCCATGTAAGAAGTTGGGCATGGCAGTATGTGCCAGGAACCCCAGTACTAAAGAGGGCAGAGATAGGAGGATCGCTGGGCCTCCCTGGTCATGCAGTCTAACCAGAAAAATGGTGACCACCAGAGACTCTGTCTGAGGGAAATAAGGCAGAGAAGTGATAGAGAATACCGGATATCTTCCTCTGGCCTCCACATGCATGCACACAGGGCACACGCATCTACACACATATGTGCATACACCACATACAGGCACACACATGCAAATGGTTCAAAGTTCAAAAAAGTCAAAAGATGGCTGGAGAGATGGCTTAGCAGTGAAGGTGTTCACCTGCAAAGCAGAAGGACCTGAGTTCAATTCGCCAGTACCCACATAAAGCCAGATGCACAAGGTGGCACATGTGTCTGGAGTTTGTTTGCAGTGGCTGGAGGCCCTGGTGCGCCCATTCTCTCTCTCTCTCTCTCTCTCTCTCTCTCTCTCTCTCTCTCTCTCTCTCTCTCTCTCTCATAAATAAGTAAAATATTTTTTCAAAAGTCAAAAGAATATCCAGAGAACACCCCTCTCCCCTTCTGCCTCGTGGCCACACTTAGCTGGTTCCCCTTGCTGGAGAAAGTAGCAGGAGGAAGTTGGGTGTGACTTGGCACTCTTGGCACCCGTCTGGCAACCTGCAGGGTGGCAGGCAACTCTCCATTCTCCTCATTCCCTCACTCAGTGGTGCTCACGTGGCTCCTCCCACTGCACACCACATGCAAGATGTGGCCCTTCTGGGACCAAGCCAGGCATGGGACCGTTTCTTCTGACCAGAGACAGTGTCAACAGAAACAGGGAACCTTGCTGACTTCAGATAGTGACGAATGCTCTAGAGGAAATAAAACCCACTGTTGGGCAGACGGGACAGGGTTTGGTCATGCAGGCCTAGCTTGGGAGGTGACATCTAGCTTACTCCTGAGTAGCAGCAAGCCAAGTGAAGATGGGAAGAAAAGATGCTCTTGGTAGAGGGAGCAGCAAGTGCAAAGGCTCTGAGGCTGCCTTTGGGCAGGAGAAAAGCCAACCTCTGGAATAGGGGTGGCCCTAGAGACATGGGCACACCTAAAACATAGGGTGCACTGGAGCCAAATGAACTCATTGATCTCTGAGCCTCAGTTTTCCCATCTGTATGTGGGTCAATAGCAAAAACATTCCAACATATAGAGAATGACGTCAACTTGCTCATATGTGGATCCCCACTCAGGACGCCTCTCCTCACTCCTCCCTGAGCTTCTTGCCTAGGGGCTCGGGAGTCTAAGAGACAACCTACAGTCCAGGTGGAGGGTCATTCTTGACCCGAGGGGCTCAGACCTAAGTGAACAGAAGGGCTGAGCCAAGTTGCCTGAAAAAATAGACCTGTCTTCTCAGTGACACCAGAATTTCACTTTTGCCCAAAGCCATGAAGAGATTCGGGGTCTAGGGCATGTGTAAAGCCACAGAGGACTTGGAAAAGTTCCCATGCTGAGTTCCAGCTGGAATTGAGATTCCCACCTCCATGAACCCTGGAGCCTGAGCTCCTAGAAATACCTCCCAGCTCCCTGGTCTGTATTTCCACCCTCTAAATTCCAGGCAGAGCCTCTGGTCCATAATCCAAGCATGGCTCGCCCTCTAGCGGTAAAGGCGTCAACCCAAAGCCCACAGCTGTCCATCCCTGAGCATCCCAGCCCCAGTGACTGTTAGCCAGTTCATGTCTTATAAAAGGACATGAACTGAGATGTCACAGGCTTTGTCTAGGGTCACATAACAAGTAGATTGTGCCTAGTGGCCAAAACAATCATTCATTCATTCTATCAGCTTCATTGAGCACCTGTTGAAGCCAACAAGCTACCAAAGGACAGAGTCAAGGCAATTGTTGTGGTTTGAATCTGAAAAGTTCCCCACAGGCTCGTGTTTTGAGCACTTGGTCCCCAGGAGGTGATGCTATTCTGGCAACTTTAGGAAGTTGGACCCAGCTAGAGGAAGCAGGTCCAAGAGCAGGAATCCTTGTCCCTGCCGCCATCCTGCCTTGCACTCTCTGCTTCCTGTCCATCAAGAAGTGAACAGCTAGGGCTGGAGAGATGGCTCAGCAGTGAAGGCACTTGCCTCCAGTGCCTAAGGCCCTGGGTTCAATTCCCCAGGACCCACATAAACCAGACCCACAAGGTGGTGGCCCTGATGTGCTCTCTCTCTCTCTCTCTCTCTCTCTCTCTCTCTCTCTCTCTCCTTGAAAATGAATAAATAAAATAAAATAAAAAAGAAAGTTGTGCGTCTGTGCAATGCTTTAATATAAAAATTAAAAAATAAAAATAAATAAAAAAAGGAGTGAACAGCTAGCTGGGCGTGATGATGCACGCCTTTAATCCCAGCACTTGGGAGGCAGAGGTAGGAGGATCACCGTGAGTTCAAGGCCACCCTGAGACTACACAGTGAATTCCAGGTCAGCTTGGACTAGTGTGAGACTCTACCTCGAAAAACCAAAAAAATAAAAATAAATAAATATTAAAAAATAATTAAAAACCCTTAAGTGGCTTAGGTCAGATACCTTGGTCCTAGTGACAGAAAGTTAACTAATACATCAAATAATATATACACAAGCAAAAATGCAGGATAATCAGGTAGAGAAATAAACTAGAGTGAAAGAATAAGAAGCTGCAAGGTTGCTACCTTGGGTCAGAGAGTTATGGAAGGACTCTGTGCAGAGGTGATATCTGAGCGAAGACCCAGAGAAGAGATGGGGAACTATGTAGGAAGAAAGACAGGGGGTCCCTAGAGCAAAAGGGCCCCCAGTGGCACAAGGAACATTGAGAATGCCTGGGTGACCAGAATGGAGGGAGGGAGGGAAGGAGAAAGAAGCAAAGATGAGATGAGAAGAGGTGGAGCCCATCTTCTGTAGGTCCTCACTACTAGGGACCTTGGATCCTATCATGATTTTATGGTAGGAGGTTGCTGGGGAGGGTTGAAGGACAATGTTTACGGACTCACTGGTTAGTCTAAGGAGGGAGAATAGAAACAGCTGACTAGCAGTTAGGAAGCTCTTGCAAGAGCCCAGCGAGTAGTGAGAGTGATCGTAACCAGCATCAGGAGTAATTAAAGGGGTCAGGTTTGAGAGACACTTAGAGGTCAAGCCACCACAATGAGTTCCTGAGGTTCTGAGATTGAATGTGAGAGGGAGACAGGAAAAGAGAACCAGGCCAAGGTTGTCTGTCTGAGCATCAAGGTGAACATCTCTTGAGATGGGGAAGACAGGAAGGTCAGATGTGATGAGCAGGGAATTAAGAGTTCCATTTCGAACATGGTGAGTTTAAGGTGTTGGCCATGATTATCTCAAATTGAAAATTAGACCCTGAAGTTCAGGGTGAATTTGGGACTTTAGAGCCCTAGACAGAAATTTCTACTTACAAGTAACCAAACCCAAATTTACTCTCTCATCAGAAACAACAAAAACAAACCACATAGACCGGAGGTGCAGCACAGTGGTAGGGGAGCTGCCTAGCATACATGCACTCCTGGGTACCATCCCCAGCCTCATAAGAAGTTAAATAATAAACCTTCCATGATCTCTAACATCAATTTGACAGGATCTAGAATGACCTAGAGGACAAATCCCTGGGCATGAGTTTGTAGATTAGGTTAATTGAGGTGAGAGAAAGTTTTTTCTAGATTAAGTTAGTTGGGGTGAGAGGACCTTTACTGTAGGCCATTCCATGGCCTGGGGTCCCTGACTGAATACAAAGGAGAGAACAGTGGCTAGAGAGATGGCTCAGTGGTTAAGGTGTTTGCCTAAAAAGCCTAATGGCCCAGGTTTGATTCCCTAGTATCCACAGAAAGCCAGATGCACAAAGTGGCATATGCACCTGGAATCCATTTGGAGTGGCTAGAGGTCCTGGCACACCCATTCTGTCTCTCTGTATCTCTCTCTCTCTGTGTGTCTCTCTATCTATTTATCTCCCCATCTATGTCTGCTTGCAAATAAATAAAATATTTTTAAAACCTTTTTTTAAAAGGCAAGAATGAGCTGAGCACCAACATTTACCTCTCTCTGCTTCCTGACTATGAATGTAACATAACTGTCTGCTCATGCTCCTGCCACCATGACAGACTGCAACCCCTTGAACTGTGAGCCAAAGCAAAGCCATCCTCCCCTAAGTTACTTCTCAGCTATTTGGTCACAACAATGAGAAAAAGTAATCTAAAGTAATTAGAAATGGGGGGTCACATGTGTAGTAAGTGTGGCGTGTGAGTATGTTATGCATGTCTATATGTAAATGTGCTCACAGGCAGACAGAGGGAGAGGAGAACATCAGGTGTCCTTCCTCTATCACCCATCCGCATGTTTCCTTGAGAAGGAGTCTCTCTCTGAACGAGGAGCTACAGTCTTCATGAGCCCCCAGTTTTTGCTCCCCATGGGACTGGGTTTACAGACATGTGTGGCCATGTCCAGCTCTATGTAGGGCCTGGGGAATTGAACTCAAGAGGCTTCAGGCCACTTGGGCCTTCATGCTTGTGGCAAGCAATGTTACCCACTGAGCCATCTCCCCAGTCTTTAACCAGGTTCTGAAGCCACAGGACATCAGAAAACAAAGAATGTGATCTCTGCAAACAAGGTGAGCCCTAATATCAGCTCAGCAACTTCCTTGAGAGAGATCTGAAGTTCAACTGCAGAATGTAGGAAGGGTGGTGGAGCTGGAAAGTACCCTGAATTGAGGAGATGGAACTAAGGGTCTAGAAAGACTAAGTCAACTAGGATTTACAGGCAGAACCCTAGAGAGGAGACAGCCACATAGGGACAGAACTCTCAGAGTCCTGCAGAGGGGCCCTGAAGCATTCCTGAGTCCATCTCTGCTCTCTCTCTCTCTCTCTCTCTCTCTCTCTCTCTCTCTCTCTCTCTCTCTCTCTCTCTCTCTCTGCCTGCAAATAAATAAATGATATGTCACAGTGGTATCTAAACAAACATTACCGGGTATATCAGTTACTCTCAAATTGCTGTAAACAGATACCTGACCAGAACAATTTAGGGAAGGAAAGGGTTTAACTCCACATACAGTTTCAAGGCAATGCGTTTCATTCTAGTAAAGAAGGCTTGGCAGGCTGGCTGGTGAGGTTGCCACAGCCAGTCAGGAAGCAGAGGAGGAGCAGGAAGTGGGGCGGGGCTCGAAACCCTCAAGGCCTGCCTCTCCAGTGACTCCCATCCTGCAGCAAGGCTCCACCTCCTAACGATTCCACAACCTTCCCAAACAGCACCACCAGCAGGGGACCAAGGGTTCAAACACATGAGCCCCTAGGGGACATTTCACACTCAAACCACAACACTAAGCATGCAAAGAAGCAGGAAAATATAGTCTGTAATGAAGAGAAAAACCAGTTAATTCAAACTCACCAGAATTCACATGGCTGTGAGAATCAGACAAGAGCATTAACATAATTATATAACTGCTCTAATAAGTGAATAGAAGCATTTAAGATAGTTGATAAAAAAATCAAACTTACAGACATAATATCACCACCTGAGATGAAAAAGACTCGATAAAAAAATACACTCGATGGGGATGGAGAGATGGCTTAGCAGTTAAGGTGTTTGCCTGCAAAGCCTGATAACTCAAGTTCGAGTCCCCAGTACCCACATAAAGCCAAATACACAAGGTGTCACATGTGTCTGGAGTTCATTTGCAGTGGCTGGAGGCCCTAGCACACCCATTCTCTTGCTCTTTCTGCCTCTTTCTCTCTCTCAAATAAATAAATAAATAAAATGTTTTTTAGAATGCACTTAATAACAGATTACACATTGCAGTGATGTGAAGACGCAGCAACAGACACTATCCAAAATGAAACACAAAGCCTACAATTCCAACCCCAGCCAGACTACGTGTCATAAAAGGGCAAAGGAACCAGGCGTGGTGGCGCACGCCTTTAATCCCAGCACTCAGGAGGCAGAGGTAAGAGGATTGCCATGAGTTCAAGGCCACCCTAAGACTACATAGTGAATTACAGGTCAGCCTAGACTAGAGACCCTACCTCAAAAAACCAAAAATTAAAATTAAAATTAAAAAATTAAAAAGGGCAAAGGAGCTGGGGCAATGGCTCGGTGGGTAAAGCACTTGCCATATAAGCCTAAGGACCTGAATTTGGATCCCTCTTACCCACATAAAAAGCCAGCTGCAACAGTGTGTGCCTGTAATCCCAACACTGGGAAGACAGAGATAAGCGAATCCCCAGGATTTACTAACTAGCTAGTTATATTAGGTACTTTTTGTGGCTGGGACAAAATACTCAACAATACACAGCTTAAGGAAGGAAAGGGCTCATTCCAGTTTGGGAGGATGGATTCTGTTACAGCAGGGAGAACTTGGGAAGCCAAAAGCTGGCATCACATGTTCACATCAGCAGGGAAAGGAAAGAGAGAGAGCGCTGCAAATGTGGCTAGGCTGAACCGCCTCAAGGTCCACCCCCAGTGACACACTTCCTCCAGGGTTGGAGTTACCTCCTCGTTGCTGGGACGAAGCACCTGACCAGAAACAGCTGATGGAAGGAAGGGGTTGATTTTGGCTTAATCTGGAGAGGAAGCTCCAGGAAGGCAGAGGACCCCATGGCCTGAACTGGACATCACCTCTGCCACAGCAGGAGGACAACCATGGTAGGAATGTGAGCCAAACTCCAACAAAGGGGAGCTGGCTATAACACCCCAAGTCCCAACAACAAACATCCTAGTGCCATCAGCTGGGAACCAAGCTTTCAAAACTCATAGGCGAGCTAAAGAGGACATGTGACATTCTCCTATGGCCCCCACATGCATGCACAGGGCACAGGCATCTGCACACATGTGTATACACCACAACACATCATACTACTATAGACACATACAAATATATCCATTCAACCAAAAATAAGGCATTCAGCTCCTCATTCCTGGACAGACATCCAACCAGGCACAGTTTATGGGAGGAAAGGGGTTTGTTTCAGGATTACAAAATCCAAGGGAACACCATCAATGGTGGAAGGAGCTGGCTCCCTTTCCTAGATCCAAGAAGAGCGACATCACCAAGCAGCCAGCAAACACCAACACCAGCAAGCACGAACAGCCAGAGCTAAACTACACCTGGCTGACTCAAGATCCGCCGCGAAGAAAATAAGTGAAGAGTAAATAACAGATGTGGGAATCACTAAATACTTGGAAAGTAAGTAACACACTGCTAATGGCCCCTGCATCAAAAGAGAAATCATGAAGAATTTTGAGCTGAGTGAAAATTAAAACACAGAATTAGTGGCACGTCATTCTGCCAGTACTTAAGAAGAAATTGAGAACACTCAGTGTCAATGTTGGGAAAAGAATGACATAATCAATGACTTCAGCATCTACCTTAAGAAACCCAGAAAAAGAGAAAATAAGCCTGAAATAAGCAGGGGAAAAAATAACAAAGATTGATGCAGAAAGCAGTAGAAATAATAGCCGAAATCAATAAAGACATAAGCTGGTTCTTCAAGAAATCAGTATAATTGATAAACCTCCAGCTAGATTGACCAGGGAATAAGAGAGAAGACAGACATTCTAGCAATATCAGGAATGAGAGAAAATATATCACTAGAGACTCCAAAGATATTAATATTTATTTATTTATTTGCAAGCAAAGAGAAGAGAGAAGAAAGACAGAGAGAATGGGCATGCCAGGGCCTCCAGCTACTGCAAATGAGCTCCAGATGCACATGCCACGTTAAGCATCTGGCTTTAGATGGACACTGAGGAATCGAACCCAGGTCATCAGGCCTTGTAGGCAAATGCCTTAACCACTGATCCATCTCTCTAGCCCTCCAAAGGTATTAAAAAGACATACTTATTGAGTTGAATTTATAGTGAAAACCTTCCTAAAAATAACTTCAGAATCAGATGATATCCCTGGAGAGTTTTAGCAAATATTTATAGATCATAATACTGTGATATTTATATTAGGCCTTCATCCCCATTTTCTGGCACGCAGTCCCTAAAACACTTGTAATTTCTAGAGCGACAAGAGTGCCTTTTGTATATTATCTCAGTCCATTCCAGCTACTCTCACAAAGTACCTTGGAGTGGATAATTTATAAAGAATTCTCACAGTTCTGGAGACCAGGAAGTCCAACATCAAGGTGCCCATTCCAGTAGATGTGGTGTCTGGTAAGGTGCCTCATTGCTGGTCCTCATGTGGCAGAGCAGGAGAGGAAACCAGGCAGCTCCCTTAGCTTCTTGTACAAGGGTACTAATCCACTAGTGAGGGCAGAGCTCTCGTGCTGACCACCTCCCATCTTAATACCATCTATGAACTGGGGGACCAACATATGCTGAGTTGACAGGTACCTGCTGCCCCCTGCACAGCTTTAGGGTCAGGGGGCTGGACACCAGAAAGACTAAGGCAAACCTTCAGTCCCACCCACCCACCCCCATCTCCAGGAAAGGAGAGGAGAGGGGAGAGAGGAAAGGGGAAGGGGAAGGAAGAGGGAAAGGGAAGGGAAGGGAAGGGAAGGGAAGGGAAGGGAAGGGAATTGGCTGCAGGTGGACTTGGTACACACTGACCTCCATCATGCCTGTGTAAGGTCCAGGTGGCTGTGGATTGCTGAACACATGGTGGGGCCTGAAGGCTGGCACACATAGGGAGGGAGTGGAAGCTCTGTGCTCCTTCCCACACAATTAGTGACCTGTGCAGTCTCAGTGTTCACCTGACTCCCAGGTGACACACCTCAATAACCATGACTCACACTTTCCACACTGGAGTTCTGAGAGCTGCGCCAGCAAGCTCATCAGTTTGGAGGAGGGGATCTTAGGAACTCCTAGGGAAGTTAGAAGCAGGGTCCACCACCTGGGGCTTACAGGTGGCATCTCAAGTCGTAGCAGCCTTGAGGACCACCTCAGCCTCCACCTTCTCATCTTTCAAATGGCGTCATGATTCCATTCTTCTGCACCATTGAGGTGATGAAAGAGAGAGGAACCTACTGCAAGTGTGAAGTGCTACCAGAGGCTGAGCTGTGCTTTATCCCTCCCCCTTCCTGGGGGACACTCCTGCTCTCCCATCTCTCTCCCATTCTGGGTCCCCACGTGGCCCTAGAGGTCTCCAATTCTCCCATGCCTCTGCCCTTAGGGGATGGTGATCCATGACTGGGCCAGCACTCCTGGCAGCTACCCCTTGGGAGGCAGCAATGACCCCCAAGGATGTGTCTGAAGCAGGAAGTCAATCTTCCAGCTCCCCGGGGGTCTCTAGGAGTCCAGTGAGGGTGGATGAGAGACTGAGGATGGAGGAAACCTCAAGCCCAAGGGATGTCAGCAGGTTCTTATGAGTCTAGCTGAGAGCTGGGGAGCTGGCTCCAGAGAGAGAGCACTGGCTGCACACACATGAGAACCTCAGCTCAAATCCCAGAACCATGTCAAGCTAGGTGCTATAGTGGGTGTCTAATCCCAGCATGCCTAGTGTGAAAAGGGAGGTGGAGATAGGAGAAGCACTTAGATAGAAGCTTGTGGGTGAGCTAGCCTGGAGTATACAGTAATGAACAGCCAGAGATCCTGCCTCAATCTCACACAAGGTGGAAGGCAAGGCCCAGTACCCAAGTGGTGACTCTGTGGCACACAAGCCCACAACTCACACTCAAGACACATAAACACACACACACACACACACACACACACACACACACACACGTGCGAGTCTAGCTGAGGACACTACTCTGTTTTCATTTTTTTTAAGTTTTTTTTGTGTGTATGTATGTTTATTTGCTTGCAGTGCACATGTATGAAGTGAGCATGCACATGTGTGTAAACAAGAGGTTAACACAGAGTTGCTCTCCGCCTCATTTCTTTTTGAGTCAGGGTCTCTCACTGACCCCAGAGCTCTCCAATTCAGCTAGACAAGCTAGCCAGCAAGCTCCAGAGATCCTGTCGCTGCCTCCCCAACACTGGGATTACAGGCATTTGCCACCATGCTGGGCTTTTCCATGGGTACTGGAGATCAGAACTCAGGTCTCATGCTTGTGCGACCAGCACATTGATAGACAGTCGAGCCATCTTCCCAGCCCAAGGACACCCAAGGCTGATAAGCTCTAAGAATATGGGAAGTTGCCAAAGGAAGGGGAGGACTGCTTACAATGCAAACTTCCAGACACAAAATAGCCTTGATGTTCATGACTTTGCAGTGCCTGATAATACCTACACATAATGGGAATAAAAGATGACACCGAAACAAAACAGAGACTAATTGAGAGGGGGAAGAAATGTGGGGGAGGGAGGGGACATAATGGCTTATGATCTATGATTATGGAAGCTATCGATAAAAAGTTTAAAAAAAAAAAGAATATGGGAAGTCACTTCACCTCTCTGAGCCTCAGTTACCTGTTCTATACAGTAGCATCTACTTCATAGAGTTGTCAAGGGGTTCAATGAGATAATACACCAAAATATTTTGCTGGAACATTAAGCACTGTACATGGGGACCCCACCCAGAATGCCCGAAGGAGCCTGCCTTCAGAAGGACAAACACGCATGCTCAGCCCAGCCAAGGCCTTCTTCATAGGAACCCCCTGACCACCCGCTAGCACCTCATCTGCATTGCTCTGAGCTCTCTAGCCCAGCTGCTGACCCCTCTCCCAACTGGGACTCAGTGCTGTTGCTCCAAGCTTAGGAACAAACAGGAACCCCAAAGAGAAGCATACCCCACCTCTGTCTTCCTCAGATGGTATCACTTGCAGCTAAAAGTGCAGACTGCTTGGCTCAGTTTCCTTCTTGCTTTGTAACTTTAAGCAGGTCACTGGGCCTCTCTGTGCCTCTGTTTCATAATCTCGTAACAGGACCTCAGAAGGTCATTGTGTAAATTAAATTAGTTAACAAATGTAAAACATGTGTGATGGTGCCTGGCACCACTATGAGCCATAGAAGTATTTGTTCTTCTTATTTTTATTGTTATAATTTTTCCAGTGCATGGCCAAGTGCACAGTAGGTTTTCGAGACATATTGATTGAATGAACGGATAGATGGATGGGTTAACAAATGAACCAGCCAGCCTCGCTCACTAAACACAATGACTATGGGATTGGAGGAGCACCCAGTCAATGCCAGGGGCACCGTGACACGTGATGTAACGGAATCCTCACAATGAGGTAGGTATCATTCTGAACACAGACAAGCGAGTCAAAATCTTAGAGGCTCATCCATCCAAGATCATAGTCATTTCTTTCTGTTTCATTTAATTCTTATTTATACACGTGATATAAAAATCACTGAAGAAAAAGAATATGTAGAAAGAAGCAAAATAGAAAAATAATCAATGTAAAATCACCCTAGACTCCACACCCCAAGATTACCATTGTTAGGCATTCGCTGACTGTCAGCCAGACCATCTTCATGCAAATTTTTTTAACAAAGATGGGCTCGCATTATGCATACACCACACTGCAATTGAGTGTGACTCTCTCCGTGTCAATAAATATCTATCTCTGGCAGCGGCCACTATTCCATTGTAGAGCAGAATCACAATTTATTTAACCAATTTGCTGTTGGGGAATATTTAGGCTGATCCAATTTCTCACCATTTTATGTGATGAATATCCTCCTTATCCACACAACTTTTTGAACTTGTCCAATTATTTCCTTAGGATAAATTTCTAGAAGTGAAATTTCTGAGTCAAAGACAATACACTTATTTAGAGCTTTTCATATATTCACACAGCCAAATTGTCTCCCAGAAAGGCAGTACCAATTTATACTCCTGCTCTTGGTGCATGAGATGTGGACCACAAATATCGAGGGTTTACGAAATAGATCAGGAAGGGGGCATTAGTCAGGGAAGGCAGGGCCATGCTGCGGTAACAAATTAACCCCAAAATCTCAGTGGCATGACATAACAGAGATTCATTTCTGGTCCACGTGTTAGACTCAACCTGGCTCAGGAGAAGGAGGGTTTCCATCTTGAAGAGAGAAATTCAAGGCACGGGCTGCAGAGACACCAGTCCGCATACAGCTTCTGGAACCTGGGACCACCAAGATTGCTCCTGGGAAGTTGGAAGGGTGAGCACCCAGTTTCTTTGGGATTTTGGGGGGGTTTTTTTGCATGTGGGTTCCACGTTAAGTCCGACCCTCTGCCACTCTCTCAGCTGCCCCTCACCTGTCAGCCCGCCCCAGGAGCATCAGTTACTTTCTCGTTCCTGAGATAAAATACCAGAAGTATCTTAGGAAAGAAAAGAGTTTATTTGGGCTTCTAGTTCCAGAGAATAGAGTCTATCACGGAAGAGAAACTATGTCATGAGCAAGAAAATTATGGCATATCTTTACGTCAGTAGGAGGAAGGAGAGAGAGAGAGAGAGAGAGAGAGAGAGAGAGAGAGAGAGAGAGAGAGAGAGGATAGCAAGCAAGCTATACTATAAAACCTCAACGCCCACCCCCATTGACATACTTCCTCCAGAAGGTTCCACCTCTTAAAGGTTCCACAACCTTCCAGAACACCACCACCACCCAGGGATTAAGTATTCAAATATGGGGAACATTTTACATTCACACCACCATACCACCATGTATCAGGACCAGACTAGTTACAGTGAGAGCTCAAGAGGGGACAGAGCCTGGCTCTATGATCCAGCTGAGCCACTTATGCTTCTGTGACCTTGAACAAGCTACCTAATTGCTTGGTGACTCTATTTCCTCAATTCTCCATGGTGACAATACGAATGGCTACCTCCCAGTGCTAGTGCAAAGCTTGACATTCAATTATTTCTTAACAACGTAGAAGCAACACTCTCAGCAGTCCTGGAGCTTCAGAGAGGAGCAAGACAAAGCCCCTTCCCTGGCGTAAGGAGCCAAGTGACATATAACCAACAATAAACAGCACCGCATTTCAGGTGGTGACAAATGCAATGAAGGAAAATTACACAGAGTCAGAGGAATAAAGAGGGACCAGAGTGCTGTAGTGTAGTGTATTCAGTCCATAAAGAGACACTTGAGTAGAGAGCTGAAGGAAGAAGAGAGCCATGTGGACATCACTGAAGAAATATCCCAGCAGGACAAAAGTGGAGTACAATTGTCCTAAGGCAGGAGCATGACTGGCCAAGCCTCCTTCCTCTGCCTCCTGAGTGCTGGGACTAAAGGCATGTGAAACCATGTCTGACTTTAAAATATATACTTTTTAAAAAATAGAAGAGGGACTAGTTGGAAAAAAGGGGGGTTAGGGCTGAAGAGATGACTTAGTGGTTAAGGCATGGCCTGCAACAGAGAAGGACCAGAGTTCGATTCCCCAATGCCCATATAAAAGCCAGATGCACAAGAGGAAGCATGTGTCTGGAGTTCATTTGCCATGGCTGGAGGCTCTGGCACCCATTCTCATTCTCTCTCTCTCTCTCTCTCTCTCTCTCTCTCTCTCTCTCTCTCTCATAAATAAATAAAATATTTTTTTAAAAAGGGAGCTTAAATGGAAGAGAGACAGGAGAGGGAGGACGAAAGAATATAGTGGAAGGTATTATAATCAAAATATATTATGTATATGTATGAATATTGTCAATAAAATAGAGATTCAAACATATAATTAATTAGGAGGCTGGAGCTTGCCTCCAGAGCCTAAGGACCCAGGTTCAATTCCCCAACACCTGTGGGACCCTGCTAAGAGGCATGGAGGATATAGGGTCAATTGAAGTTGAGACAGGCTGGAACCCCAATAAAGTCTCTGACGAGACCCAGAAGGCACTTTGCCATCCTTCTCTTTTGATCCTAAAACCTCCAGGCCCCCCTGGCAAGCCACAGTGAGCCCTGTGTTCTCACCCCAGCTGTGCTGGACAATAAGGTGACAGTTCCTCCACAGCTGCCACCATCAAACTGGGGTCTAGAATCATGTACTTCCCACCACTAGGGGCTAAGTAAGCCCCCTCAACTTATCTATGCAAACTAGGCATTCACAGGTTACTGGCCCCTGCCTATCCACTCATGAGACGTCCACAGACCACCCTGCCCCGACCAATCCCCTTGCTGATGCCTCTGCCTCTGATTTTCCTGGCTTCTCCTCTCTATATATGACCTTTCCACATACAATAAACAATCTGCCCGCTGCGGCTGTATCCCAAGGGTCATTTCTCACCTCGGCTCACGCCCTGCCCACCCAGCTCCGTGGATGAACAGGGAGTTGATGCACACAGCGACTCCCTAACTTAGCCGCTGACCCACAGCTTCCTCAGAACCACAACAGCCAGTGGCTGTGGACCCACAGCACCCGACCAGAGCCACGAAGTGTCCGAGGAACCACAGCACAAGAAAACAACAAACAGCCACATAAGCCAGATGCACAAAGTGGTGCATGGAGCTGGAGTTCATTTGCAGTGACTAGAGACCCTGGTGTGCCCATATTCTCTCTCTCTCTCTCTCTCTCTCTATATATATATATATATATATATATATATGATTACAAATAAATAAAATATTTGTTAAAATTAATTAAAAAAGAAAAAAGCTATTGCTACTCTGCCTCTTGGCTAAGATCAAGTGTAAAAAGAAAGAAAGAAAAGAAAAACAACAAGCTGGTGGTAGAGCTCAGTGACGGAGCATGTGTGTCATATGTACCCGCCTTGGGTTCAATCTCCAGCTCTAGAATAATAAAATAAAATAAACAACACTTCATAAAAAATAAGGTAGAGAGTGACGAAGCATATGCAGGTATGTAGACATCAGGAAGGCACCTGATGCATACAGGCATACATGCACCCACACATGCATGCACCTACATCCCTCATGTACAGTACTGATAGCCAGGCTGTGTGCTGAGCCCCATAGCCTCATGTGTCTGTGATTAAGCCTCGTTCTTAATCTCCAGCTAATGGAGCCTTTGAGAGATGGAGCCTGGCTGGAGGAGATGTGTCACTTAGGATGGGCCTTGAGGTGTATTAGTTCAGCCCAGCTCACTCTTCTTGCTTTTTCTCTGTTAATGTGATGAGATATGATGCCCAGCTATCTGCTCATACAATGCTTTCTCTGAAACAGTCAGCTGGAAATCAACCTTTCCTTCCATAAGCTTCTTCTGGTCACGTGTTTTGTACCAGCTGTGAGAAGGTAACTGCTACACACAGGTTGCAAGGACTCAATGAGTTAGTGTGTTTAGAAATGTATAAAATAGCCTCTGCACATAGTCATAAGTCTGTGCTAATGTTCAGTTACACATTGAAATGTGGTCTAGTAAAGGAACAAAAGTTTCACCCATGTGATAACCACAGGGATGCAATCATATATAAATACACACAGATATGGTACCATCAGACACAATGCACCCAATAGCCAATAGCAGAATCAGTTTAGGATCCCATTAACAGATGACAGGAAAAGAAAATGGGTGTGGTGGTGTGGGTTTGTAATCCCATGTTTTGGAAGACCAAGACAGAATAATGAATAGTTCCAGGTAGGGCTGGGGCAATGGCTCAGTGGCTAAGAGCACTTGCCACTTGATCATGAGGGACTGGGAGGGCCAGAGACTGCCTGAGTTCGACTCCCCAGAACCCACATTAAAAGCTGGCTCAAGATGACCATGCATATTTGTAACTCAAGTCTGCAGTGGGGCAAAGACTGGAGAAATACTGGGGTTCCCTAATCCAAACTACAGCTTTGGGTTGAGGGAAAGATGCCCATCTCAAGGAAGTACATGGATGAACAATTAAGAAAGGCATCCAAAATTCTCCTCTGGCCTCCACTATGTACACATACGATGTCTATGTTTCTGCACACACACATGTGCATAGACCATACATAAGCACACAAAAAATTTAAATAAGTAAATAAATTAAAGGGCTGGGAAGATGGCTCAGCAATTAAAGGCACTTGCTTGCAAAGCCTGCCAGCCTGGTGTTCAATCCCAGCACCACAGAGTGGCACATGCATCTGGAGTTTGCAGCAGCGAGAGAGTCTGGCACACCCATATATACTCACCCATGCAAACAAATAAATAATTTGAAAAAGAGATACATACCATTCCTGTTCATGTATCCTAAGGACTTCTAAGGACATTACACTTTTTGGGAAAACTTGCTCATCCATGTTTATTGCTGCTCTATTCACAATAGCTAGGAAATGAAATCAGCCTAGATTTCATCGACTGACGTTATGGATAATGAAGATGTGGTACATCTACACAATGGAGTTTTATTCAGCTGTAAAGAAAAAATGAAATTGTGAAATTCACAGGGAGATGGATGAATCTATTATCCTAAGTGAGGTAACCCAGGCTCAGAAAGACGTATGCTGCATGTTCTCTTTCATATTCTGTCTTCAGTTTTTTAGATTAGTATGTAAACTGAAGTAAGAGTCAGTAGAGGGCTGGGCATGGAGGCTCACGCCTTTAATCCCAGCACTTGGGTGGCAGAGGTAGGAGGATCATTGTGAGTTTGAGGCCAGCCTGGGACTACAGAGTGAGTTCCAGGTCAGCCTGGGCTAGAGCGAGACCCTACCTCAAAAAAACAAAACAACAACAAAAAAAGTCAGTAGAGGCCAGGAAGCTAGAAAGAGGCTGCTGTATTTAGCTTCGCATTGCTGGCAGAACACAACCAAAAGCAGCTGATGGGAGGAAAGGATTTATTTTGGCTTAGAGACTCGAGGGGAAGCTCCACAACTTCAGGGGAAGTGACGGCATGAGCAAAGGCTGGACATCACCTCCTGGCCAACATCAGGTGGACAACAGCAGAAGGAGAGTGTACCAAACACTGGCAAGAGGAAGCTGGCTGTAACACCCATAAACCCACCATACCAGGAGTGGGGTGATTCCCTGAGATTAATCTGACCATGTGGATTTTGATCTTCTGGAACTTGTGTGCTGGAGGAATGGACATGGACTTGGTACTTGCAACTGAAGATGCCTTCCAGAGCAGTAAGCCAAGTTTTATAGACTCTTCTGGTGAGAATTTGGAAATGCTAAATGCAGAGAGAATTGCATTTGAAGGCTTGGCTTGTGAACTTTCTACAGGGAAGGGGAGACTGCAGAAAACCTTAATAGAAATATGTGCCTGGGTCAAGGGGTGGATGCGTCCTACTGCCCATGCCCAGAGAGTTTGACCAAGGCTGAATATATGAAATGGACTGTGTGCTTGGCTATGGATATGGGACTGAGAATTTAAGATTTGAAATTAGAAAAACCTCAAAGCAAGTTTAACTTACTGGCTCAGAGACTGGCTTTTGATTATGACCCAACTGCTTTACATTGAAACAATGGAGAGATCCCTGAGGTATTTCCACCCAGGAAGGACAGAAAGATGGACTGTGCAAACTCTTTCAAAAGGAAATCGCTGTAAGAAAGGAAACTGCTCTTCAAAGTCACATCTATTTTGTCCCTGAATTAACAACATGGCTATGTCCTGAATACCAGGTATTGCTTTTGGAAGCATGACGAATGCATGCATGGAGTGGGTCATGAAGTGCACACAGTTCCAGGAGCCGCTGCTGAGATGCGGTATTTGGAACAGGGCGTGAAGTCCCGGATTGGCAAGTGAAGCCATTGGAAGGTGGACCGTGGTTTGCAATGAAGACCCAAAGACATTTTGAACATACCAGGACTTTGCAAGGGCTACCATAGAGTGCTGTTGGCTTGGGATGGAATTTTCCCCAGGTGCTCAGCCAAGCTGGAGGGATAGAATTGGAAAATCCGGAGAATGTCAGTCACCGGTTGTGGTATCGGACTTGAACTGCAGATATGGATGTTTGTTGATGTTTGTTGAGTTTGCCTTGGCCTTGTCTTTCCTTGTTATGCCTGATAGCAGTTAGAAATGTTTGCTCTGTGCCATTATATGTTAAAAGCATGTAACTTGTTTTGGTTTACAAAACTCACAATTCAGGGACCTTGCCTTGTGTTGGGGGAAGATTATGCCTTTCCAGTTGTATGTGAGATAGTTATGTTAGGCAGAATTATGATCTTGTTACTGTCTTCATTTGGAAATTAGGTATGATGTAAGAATATATGGTTTAATGTCAAGTTGACAAGGGGTGGACTTGTGATGGTTAGGTTTTGTTGTCAACTTGATCTTTTTAATTATCTTGGGTGGGTCTCTCAGGATGTTTACAGGAAGGCAGCCTCTCAGTAGGGGGCAGGATGTAAGGAAGCTCAAAGGAGCTAGAAGTAAACATCCTTTCCTGTGTGGGCAGTGCAGGAAGGAAATTCCAGAGACTCAGGAAGCCATTAAATCTGGGATAGGGTTGCAAGACCCCACCCTAAGCCTATATAAAGGGGAAGAAATTCTCTTTGGCTCTCCTGCCTGTTTGCTGTTGTGTGTGTGGTATTGGTGCGGGATTTTTCTCTCTGCTTGGACCTGTGAAAGAAGACCAACCTCTTTAACTTTTATGGGACCTCCCCTGGATCTATAGCTTGAATAAATCATTTCCTCCCATAAACTGTGCCTGGTTTGGAGATTCATCCCAGCGGCATGTGGCTGACTGCGACACCCACCCCCCCCACCCCCAATAAAATGCTACCTCCAAGAAGCTCAAGTGCCTTAACCGCTGAGCCATCTCTCCAGCCCCAAAATATATAATTTAAGCCAGGCATGGTGGTACATGTCCTTAATTCCAGCACTTGGGAGGCAGAGGTAGGAGGATTGCCATAAGTTCAAGGCCACCCTGAGACTACAGAGTAAATTCCAAGTCAGCCTGTGCTAGAGTGAGACCTTACCTTGAAAAACAAATAACAATTAGTAATAATAATAATAAAATTATTTAAAAAGAGTTGGGGCAGAAGCACCCTGCAGGTATGGATAATGCTGCACCCAGAAGCCATAGGTTGTTATAGGGAAATCCCAGTGCCTGACAGGGGAGGGATACTTCCCAGAGAGTTGTTGATCAAGGAGTCACTTGAGGCCCCCAAAACAATCAGGCTATGGCCAGTGCTCTTAGTTGCCCATAATAACTAAACAGTAAAACCCGATTAATGAAGACACAACATGCTTCAGTTGTAGGATACTGAGAAATCAAGCTGAAACTGAGCTGGAAGTCTCCTCCCTGCTGGCTAGATGTCATAGCGTTGGAAAGTGCGATCTAGTCTACTGGGGGAGAAAAGTCATCAACAGTCTTAACCAACAGTGGACCCTGCAAGCTACACAACTGTCAAGCTAGGAGAGATGTGCCCGTTGGTGCAATACTGGCATGTCTGTTACTGGGGTAACCAACTACTCTCTGATTAGAGGTAGTTCATGTCTGGTACTACAAGCCTAGTCAAAATCCTATTCTCGGAAGGTCATAGGCCATAGGGGGAAGCTACTACTATTGTTTGACTAAATGGATATGTTGTGCCATCAAATTGCCCTCTAATAATTATAGTTATGCCTATATAGATTAGTCTTTCTCGTACCTTTGGTCAGAGAAGTGCATTTTTTATAGGTGGTGGTAACTACTGGGAAGAATTAAAACTCATCAAAGTGCTAAGAATAAGTGACTATTGAGTGCTCAGCACTAGATGAAACATCTCTATAATACCCTCCAGAGCTCAGAGAACATCACAGAAGAGGGTACAGAAAGAATGTAAGAGGTTGGGGAGAAGACTCAGTGGTTAAAGACATTTGCTTGCAAATCCTGATGACCTGGGTTTAATTCCCCAGTATCCATGCCAGATGCACAAAGCGGTGCATGCATCTGGTGTTTGCAGCAGCAAGAGGCTCTGTCATGCCCATTTTCTCTCTCTCCTCACAAATAAATGCATTAATTAAATAAAATTTTAAAAGAATGTTTGAGGTACTGGAGAGATGGCTCAGCAGTTAAGGAACTTGCTGACAAAGCCTAACAATCTGAGTTCAATTCCCCAATACCCACATAAAACCAGATGCACAAGGTAGTGGGTGCATGAATCTAGAGCTCATTTGCAGTGACTGGAGGGCCTGGTGCACCCATGCTTTCTCTTTCTCTCTGCTTACAAATAAATAAAATATTTTTAAAAAAAGAATATAAGAAAAAATAAAATAGCTATCAAGAAAAAATATATATAAGAGCAAGAGGATGCGGGAGGTATACTGTGAAATGCACAAGATCTGCATGATATTGGACCCATCAGCATTCCATCATGGATGATGGAGAAAGGAAGAAAAGAGACATCAAAATAGAAAAGGGACTAATTGAAAAAAGGAGGGAGTTCAGTGGAATGGAGAGGAGGAGGGGGAGACAAAAGAAAGTAATAGGAGGGGATTATCAAATATATCAAAATACATTATGTACAAGTATGAAAAGTGTCAATAAAAAGGGTTTTTTTTTTAAAGAATTCAAAGTCAGAGACTGGAAGATGGCTCTGAGGATTAGTATACTTGCCTCCTAAGCATGACAGTCTGAGACCTTCTCGATGCCCAGCACCCATAAATAGCCATGTATGCCTGTAACCCCATCTGTAGGGGACAGAGACCACAGAGTGTCTGCGACTCACTGGTCAGCCAGTCTGACTGAAACAATGGCAGGTAGGGTTCAGTAAGAGAGACTCCACCTCAAGGAAACACACAGGTGAGTGATGAAGAAAAACATTTGATGGTCTCCCCTTGCCTCCACCTGTGTGTACACGGGGCACACACATCTGCACACACACACACACACACACACACACACACACACACACAAACACACATACATACCACACTACACATATACCACACACATGCATACTACACACACAAAAGCAAAATTCAAAGTAGGGGGCTGGAGAGATGGCGCAGCGGTTAAGGCACCTGCCTCCAGTGCTTAAGGCCCTGGGTTCAATTCCCCAGTATCCATATAATCCAGACCCACAAGGTGGTGGCCCTGGTGAGCTCTCTCTCTTTCTCTCTCTCTCTCTCTCTCTCTCTCTCTCTCTCTCTCTCTCTCTCTCTCTCTCTCTCTCTCCTTAAAAATTAATAAATAAATAAGCATGTGTGATTTTAAAAATCAAAGTAGGAAGGAAGGTAGGGGATAGGATAGAAGAAAGGAAGGAAGGAAGGAAGGAAGGAAGGAAGGAAGGAAGGAAAGAATAAAGGAAGGAAGGCTTACTCAAGGTTAACCTGAGCTACATAGTGAGTTTAAGGCTGGCCTGAGCTCAAAAAATAGACAAGATGGGCTGGAGAGATGGCTTAGTGGTTAAGGCACTTGGCTGCAAAGCCTAATTAATGATCTGGGTTCAGTTCCCCAGTACTCACATAAAGCCAGATGCGCAAAGTGGAACATGTGTCTTTAGTTCATTTGCAGCAGCTGGAGGACCTGGCACACCAATTCTCTCTGTCTCTCTTCTTGCTATATCTCTCTGCTTGCATATAAATAAAGAAAAATATTTTGTGAAAATAGACAAGAGAATATGGTACATATACACATATACAGGGTCTTTTGCTAAATCTGGGACTCACCAATCCAGCTAAACCAAGCAGCTAGCTAATCCTAAGGATCCAACTCCTAGTGCTGAGATTACAGGTATAAACCACCACACCCAACATTTTACATGAGTGCTGAGAATCCAAAGTCAGGCCCTCATGATTGCATGACAAGCTCTTTACCCACTGAGTCATCTTCCCAGCCCTGAAAGTTTTGTGTTTGTTTTGTTGTTTTTTTTAATTAAACTAACATTGGATTCAGAGACTAGGTGTTTGGGTTTTGTTTGTTTGTTTGTTTGTTTGTTTTTCAAGGTAGGGTCTCATTCTAGCCAAACTGGCCTAGAGCTCATCTGTAACTACAGGGTAGCCTTTAACTCACAATGCTCCTCCTACCTCAGACTCCTGAGTGCTAGGATTAAAAGTGTGAGCCACCATGCCCAATGAGTCTAGGTGTTTAAATAGGAAATATAAAACTTAAAAACCTTAGCCAAGTGTGGTGGCACATGGAGGCTAAGGCTTTGGATCACAAATTTGGGCTACGTAATGAGTGCCAGATCATCCTATTATCTCAACACACTTCTCCCAACCCCCCCCCAAAAAAAGATAGTTTTTCCTACTCACACATAGTTAGCATAATTCTCAACACGGGCCAATTCACCAGCAGTCACAAATGTAAGAATTTCTCCCTTTGGATACAAGCTTCTTGAAGACAGCTCAACCCCCACAGCCTGGGGCTGCAGCCCACGAACTGCCCTTCACTTCAGATACCAATTACAGTCCCCAGGTCGTGCTTCTGATCAGCCAGCTATAAATCAGGGTTTCCACGACCTCTTCCTAAGGTTTGATTAATTGGCTCAACCAGCTCCCGGAATTCAGGGAAATACTTGACTTAGGTTTGCTCATTTATCACAAAGGACATTATACAAGTTTCAGAGGAACAGCCAGATGGACGAGATGCCGAAGACAAGGAAAGAGAATACAGGGATATAGTGTGTCAAGCTCTCCCAGGTATACCCCCTCCTTCCTAAAGCTCCCATGCCCTATCCTTTGGGGCTTTATGAAGACTTTATGATAAGAACATAATTGCTTTAAATTATTTTTCTTGGGGCTTCTTTTGATATATGTGTGTGTGCATGTGTACCTGGTTGTGGGTGGTTAGTTACACATGTATGTATATGTGTGGGTACAGGTGGAGGCCAGGGTACAATCTTGAGTTTCATTCCTCAGGCACCATCCACCTTTTTTTTAGACAGGGTCTCTCATTGACCTGGTACTTTCCCTGTAGGCTAGAGGATGGCCAGAGATCACCTGTCTTTAACACCCTAGTGCTAGGAGTATAAATACACACCACCATGCCCAGCATTTTTTTAATGCAGATTTTGAAGATAAAACTCAGGTCCTTATGTTTGCAAGGCAAGCATATTACCCACTAAACTATCTCCCAGGTCTTGTCTTGATAATTAACTCAACCTTTAGCACTCTCCCTCCCCGAAAATCTGAGAGTGGGGCTAAAAGTTCCAACTCCCTTTGATCATATAGTTGGTTACTCCATTGTGGACCTATCCAAGAGCAACTGCACCAGACATGATATTAGCACACAAAAATGCATTTTATCACTTGAGAGCTTCCAGAGGTCTCAACAAGTGAGATGAAGATTGACTAGTTCCCGGGATCACAGAGAGTAAAGTGGGGGTGGGCCACATCCAATCAGGTGAAGGCCCGAGAAAAGAAAAAGGACTACTTCTCCAGGAGAAAGCAGGATTCCTGCCTGTAGAATGGGACACTGGCTTTTTCCTTCTGTCAACTGAAACAAAAATATTAGCGGACAGATTTTGGACTGGAGCTGTACCATCCACTTCCCTGGGTCTCCAGTTCACCCACTGCAGAGGGTGGATTTCTTGGCCTCCAAACCACACAGGTCAATTATTTATAATAAACCTTATGATTGGCACTTCAGCCAAACTCAGCTATAAATGGAAAACATTCGAGGGAAATAATGCATGTGTACTGAACAGGCACAGACTTTTTTATTACCACTATTCCCTAATGTAACCAGTGAAGGTGTTGGAATGGTTGGTTCTGTCTCTCTGGAGTACCAACCTGCCCACTGCACACCTCTGAGCCTGGATACTCTCCCCCCAGAGCCAAGGCCCCATCCCAAGTCACATCACCAGAATCACCAACTTCCTAGTGACTCCCCAGGGTACAACCCTGGGTCTTTTAGAAACCAAAATCACTGCCGGGAATAAGGGACTCAGAGCTTCCTCCTAGCAAGACCTTCCAGAAACCTGAGACCAGGTAGGTGCCAGTCCCAGGAGCTGAGCTTCCTGCTCCTAATTGTTGCAGAAATATCCCATGCCAGAGCAGAGTGAGGCATGCTAACAGGTCAAGCCCAGGTAACCCCAAAAAGGAATTGACCCCAACCCCTAGATGAGGTAAGGGGTTTTATAGTTTGGTTACAGAGATATGTACATTAGAATAAGCATGCAAGTTTAAGAAAATGAGTTAAAACACAAGAATGTTACAGCTCTAGCAAACAGAGGCTTACACAGAGGTTTCCAGTGGGTTCCTGGCAGATGTAAATAAACCTGCAATAAGTTGTGAACAGGGATATGACAGTAAACACTCTCTCATTCCTCTCTTATCTTGTCTAAGACTTTTCTGTGCTTAAAGACCTCAAGTAACAGCTCTGCTTCAGTAATTTCCCACCTTCCCTTACATAATCAATCCAGAGTGTGGCCCTAGACAGGGCTTCGGAGATGCAACCCTGACTGTTGCTGCTCCCCGCCCCCCATGTGACAATGTTCAGTGGGTGCCCACCCAGAGAATGAGAAGGGCTTATCCAGTGCCACTGCCCCTCCCCTACTCCCACCCCATACATGTGCACAGCCAGCATCCTGGCTCAGGGTCATCCTGATATATGTCCATGGGAGCTGTGGCAGGAAGAAGGCTGTTCACTCACAAGGCTGCAAACAGAGGGTTTGGGACTGTGCTATTGGCAGAGGAGTGGGCAGGGATGACGAAACCCCAGGGCACAGAGCAAGGCAAAGGAGGGGAAAGAAAGTTGGTGGCAGGGTGGGGAACTGTTTGCCCTGCCCCCCTGTGTGTCCACTCCTGTGTTCTCCTGGAGTGGAGCTGAGACTGGGAAGAGCAGGCAGGCCTGGGCTGGTGTAGAGAGAGCAGGAGATCTCTTCAGTCTGGTAAGGACTGAAAGCAGGGACTCACCAAGCTCTGAAGCCCTCAAGAACTGGGGCCCTGCAGCTGAGTACCCCACCTTGCCCCTCTGATAGACCTAATCCTAGAAGTCAGGGCTGAGGGGTCCCACCTTCCCCTGGCCAGCTCCACCTATCCAGCTTTAATGAAGTTCCCAGCTGACACCTCCTAATTCCATGATGATTAACTTTCAAAGGACTGGGAGCAGGACAGCTATTTAATTAACATGCATGTCAGAGATTACTCAGGACTCATTAAGGCTCCATGATTGACTTGTTAATGTGCAGGAATTTAATTATGTGTCTGGCAGTGAACTCCTGTCCAAACGACCAGCACCTCACCCTGGAGCAGACCAGCCCAACCCAGCCTGGGGCCTGAGAGCCCCAGTCAGAGCAAAGTTACAACCGATCCCAGAGGAGGTCTAAGGAAGGACACAGCCTTGTCCCTGAACATCCCCAGTAGGAACAAGACACAACTTGACCTCAGTAAAACCTCAGTCAGTAAGGAAAAGACTCTTAGCCTGGGGAGGCAGAATCTGCCCCTGGACAACCCTCCTTCAGAAAAGACAAATGCAGACCTGGAAGAGATACAGCCCACCAGAAGGGGGTGTCAATGTGAAAGGGGAGCTGCAGCCAAAGTGTGTATAGGGGTGGGGGGATTTGGTCTAACTCTCTTCCCAGGGGATCCCCAGAGTCAGAAGAGCCAAAAGGCCAGTGTCTCCATCAGAAAGATCTAGGAAGATAGAACAGCAACAGGGCTGGGGTGTGTCTGGGAAACCCCTTCCTCAAGAGAGATCAGGGAACCTGTTTCCCTAGGACCTGATGGAATGAGAGTTGGGAAGGAAGGAAAGAGTGTGGGTGTCTGTGTATGGGTGTGTGTAGGCATATGGGTGTGTGTCTTAAAATAGTTTTAAAATCCTTTCACATTGCCTTGCAATAGCTTAAAATAACCTTATATATCACAATATCTGGGAATGTACATGAGAAATAAATGACTTTTTCATCTGTAGAGAGAAGTAGTGTGCTCGGGGACAGAGATGTGGGAGGGAAATTTTTCACTGAACAATATAGTTTTAAATTTTGAATAGCATGAACATATGGCCTATTCAAAAATTAAATTAAAGGATGTTAACACTGGTTGTCTCTAGTTGCAGGGGCAATGGGTGGTTTTACTTTCTTCTTCCTATTTTCTTGCATTGTGTGAGTTTTATAATGGCCATGTATTACATTTTTAAATCTGGAAAAAATAATAGGGCTATTAATATTTTCTATCAAAGTCTGCCTCCTTTGTATGGGTTAAAGACCTAGCTGGATCACAACTCATGTGACAAAATTTTTTTTTTCAGAGGATGATAGTTTAAAAGAAACCATTTGGAGATGGCAGAGGGTTCATTGTGGAACCACAGAGGACAAAGGAGGAATGGTGGTCAGAATAACATGCTCAAGACAACAGCTGGGAGGAGGTGAACTCCCCATCACTGTAGCTATGCCGACAAAACCCGGTAAATCAATGTCACATACATAATGAGCATATAGTAGAAATGGGATCTAAGCTCACAGGACCCAAGTCCCTGTCAAGTGATATTTTCCTACATTCTGCACTTTCTAATTGTTGAGTGAAATTTGTAGTAAGCCCCTGGCTTAGACTGAGCTCCTAAACTAGACCCAATAAAACCAAATCAAAATGGAGTTGCTCATGTCTCAGAAATCAGGAAATTAGGAGGTACCAGCCAAACCCCCCAAACAGGCCAATTTGGCTCTGCTTAAATCTTCCTGAGATCAGAAACTTTCAGATGGCCAATCAGCTCTCTGTGTTCTTTTCTGCGCTGCTGTGCTCTCTGTGCAGAAAGCCAACCTTCTCCACCTACCCCATACGAATGCCCATTTGACCCTGTCCAATAAGGGCTGCCAGGTTCAGAGTGGCAAATAAAAGCCAGTCACAATTTTGAAATAAGAGCCACACTGGTGGAACAAGTTTATAAGCCCAGCCACTAGGGTGGCTAAGGAAGGAGGATCACAAGTTCAAGACCAGTCTGGGCAACTTATGAAGATGTTGTATCAAAAAGTAATAAGAATAAAGTTAAAATAGGCCTGGGGATGGATTTAGCTTATCAGTAGAGGACTTGCCTAACACCCACAGAGCTTGGGTTCAATTCCCAGCACTGAAAAAAAAAAGTCTTTAAATTAAATTTGTTGTGATTTTATTTTTTGGAAAAAAAAATATATATCTTGACACACATAGGAGCCTTGATACTCATGTAATCGTGGCTGTCCAGCACACACACTTGTGTGTATCCATACACATCATATATTCACACACAGGTGGCCATCACAGCGCATTCATGCACAAATGGGTATATACAACACACATGTGACATCCCACACACAGGCACCCACCATATATGCACACTTATGCAAGCATCTAATCACACACATATACAACACACACACACACACATCCTCCACATACACAGATCTGATGTGCACACAGATGTCCATCATCTACACACACACGTAAGTGTCCATCCCATACACAGACATCTGAATGTAACAGTATACCAGCTGATTTTTACTGAGTAATCTCATTTCCTACTCATGAAAACCCTGAAAAGTAGGTGCCATTCTTCCCTGACAGACATAGAAACTGAGGCACAGAGTGGCTAAGTAACTGACCCAAGGTCTCCTCTCTGTCAAGCAGAAGATCCAAAGCCATAATTTCAACCCACCAGGCACCAGGCCTCCCAGCACACCTTCATTCTGGCTGTCATGCGCTCTGTTGAGGTGTATAATTATTCACCGTACAATGGTCTAACATGAAAATGAAATCAGCAGCGACCTGAGCGTGGGCAGAATGTACCCACTTGCCTCCCGCCCCACTTCCCTTCCTGGGAAAGCAGAAATGGTTTGGTGCAATCAGGTGATCCGATTAGTGGTGATGTCTTCCCTTTGCTCTGCTTAAATCCATGCCTTTGTTCTCATTTTGATACCTTTGTCTGTAAACAAGCGGCAGATAGAAAATAGGCTCCTGCATCTCACATGATTGGTCTAGAAGTTGGAAATTTTCAACTGGACCTCAGGACACTAAGGGGTTAAATGACAGCTTATTTGGAAGATTAAAGAATGAGCTAAGAACCTTTAGGAAGGAGAGTGAAAGACATAAGGAGGTCTGGGAGATTGCTCAACAGATAAAGCACTTGCCATACAAGTGTGAGGACTTGAGTTTGGACCTCAGCACCCACGTAAAGCCAGATACCACAACAGGAGTTTGTAATCCTACCATGGAGTTTTCACCTATGGTTAAAAGGGAGGCTGAGACAGAAAAATTTTCCAGAAGCTCAAGGGCCGGCCAGCCTGGAGAATGCTATGGCAAAGAGACCTTGTCTCAAATGAGGTCGTTGGTGAGGATCCACATACAAAAGTTGTCCTCTAACCTCTACACACAAAGACACACATACAATGGCCCATGTGAGCCTGTGAATGCACACAGACACACACATACACACACACATGCTCATGATAAGGCATAAGGACCACTGCCTTCCCTGCAGGCCAGGATGCCAAGCTGAGCTGGAGATAGGACTGGTGGAAGACAGCAGAAATTACATCCCTGCAGGGCTCAGAAAGGTGGAGGGCAAATTTGCCCCCTCCACTGGGTTCCATCTGACCTTGTTAACTTTGATCTCTGTCCACAGAGCCTCCAGAGCAGTCATCCAGGCAGGCAGCCTCCACGTGTCACACCACACACAAGGCTGCATAAGGATGGACCCTGGGATCATAACACATCACAGAACAGATTCCATATGCCAGTCTAGGAGTCAGTGAGAACCTCAGAGCAATGCAGGGATTTCCCAGCTCTGCACACAGGCAACCACTGCCTGTGACTTTTGTCCTGAGTGGGAAACACAGGCAGAGGACAACATCTTCCCGCTGTATATGTAGTCTCTACACATGACCCACCCAGCAGAGAGGCATGGAGGACACAGGGTTAAAGGAAAGTTGAGACTGGTCTGGAACCCCAATAATTTTATCCTGAGACCAGCAGGAGTTTGGCTGACCCCTTCCCTCCCCAATCTTCAGCCACCTGGCGGGCCCCAGCAAACCCTGATAAGCCCAGGCAATTCAAGGCCTGCGTTTACTGGAGTTCATATAATTCAGCTATAAGGTGATAACAAGGCCCAGACAACAAGAAAGTCTTTCTAGCTTATCTGTGCAGCTGGCCCCTGCCGATTCTTTCATGAGACATCCACGGCCACCCTGCCCCCGCCAATCCCCCTGCCTCTCCTTTCTTCTGCATAAAAGCACCCTCCCCAATCTAATAAACAAGCTGGTTACTGAAACTGTCTCCTGGGTGTCTATGCCTGTCATGCTCACACTGTCCCAAAACTCAGTCCACCCAGCTCCGTGGATAAGCAGGGGGGTCAGTGCACAATGACCCCCCCAAGTAATCCACAGACCCACAGTGACTTACACATGACCTGCACATGACCTACATGTGACTTGCATGTGGTCTACACATGACCTACATGTGACCTACACATGATCTACACGTGGCCTACACATGATCCACACATGACCTGCACGTGATCTGCACATGGTGGACACAGGGAGCTCCTGATGCACAGAAGCAGATTCGAGCACAGTCCCAGGCAGGGCAGCAAGAAGCCAGCAGTGTCTCCACAGAGACCCAGCCAGAAGGAAGATGGAGGAGAGGCACCTCCATCCCCATCACCTCTCACTCATCCCACCTCCTCTGTGAGTTTGCACAACCTGCTTTCTCTCTCTCTCTCTCTCTTTCTCTCTCTCTCTCTCTCTCTCTCTCTCGGGTGTCTTTTTCTCTTTCTTTCTCTCTCATACACACAGAGGGATGGAAGCTCTAAAGATACATGGTTACCCCCCAAAAAAGGAGGTGAAATAAAGAAACCAAGATGGCTCCGTGTAGCTTTCAAAATCCAAACAACTCAGATACTCGCTCTTGGCCAGTAAGCAAAAGATGCCACCACAGGCAGTGTTCACTTGCTACCAGCCAAGCACCATGGCAGGGCTACGTTGGCCCATCCTGTCCTCTGCCTACAGCACAGCCCCTGACAGCTACCGCAGTCTGCTCTGCTTCTGGGGAAGGATTTGACAAGGTATCTCCTTGAGCTGAGGGGTTAGCACAGGTGTCCTGGGAAGACATCTGGGGAACACTAAGCACACAGGTGTTCCCTGCCCAGAGCCTCAGCAGTGCCTGGCTTTGTGGAAGTTGGCACTGCCTCACAAGGCCACTGGTGGTTGGGACTCAAGTCTCAGAGGTCTAGGCTCCTGTCTTCCTTGTTCGTTAGCCTGCAAACTCACCAACATGTCAGCACGTGCAGCCAGGTATGAATTCAGGAGTGAGCAAGCACACCCATGTGCCAGGCTGGAGGGTGCCCAGGCATGCCTCCCTCAAGGAAACCTTGGACACTCTCTTGAGGAGGTTCCCAATCTCAGAGGAAATATCCATGTCCATAGGGGGTCCCATTCAGAGAGACCCAGCTGTGCCTTCTGGAGTCCAGTCTGAGGGGGTCATTGCCCTGTCCTCAGGGAACCCAGCCTAGGGGGGACACTGCCCTGTCCTTGAGGAACCCCATCTAAGGGGGGTCATGGCCCTGTCCTTGAGGAACCCAGTCCAGGAGGGAGACACTGCCCTATCCTTGGAAAGCCCAGTGTGAGGGGGATCATGGTCCTGTCCTTGGGGAGCCCAGTCTGAATGCATGAGGTAGAAGCTGGCACAGCCCACCTGGGAGTCTCCATTCTGAAGAGATGGCTGAGACAACCCTGCCGGGGCGGGGGGGAGACCCTTGACTGGTCTCTGAACCCCACCCCTGGACAAGCTGTGAAAATGGGGCTCTTGATTCTCAGGCTGTGGGTTGTGCCTCAGGGCCTCAGAAGAGAAGAGGGGCAGAGGAGCCGCACTGGCTGTCACTCACCGCTGCAGCTCCCCAGGGAACATTTTACAACTTCACCTATTCTGCGTCCCTGCTTGATGGAGCATCCAAAGCAATTCTGGGACTATATTTCATTGTCACATTTATTTGCAAGGGGTGTCAGTCAGGCCCCAGAAGTCAGCTGCCCTGCTGCTCCATGCTTCTTGTCACAAACACAGTCACACACTCACAAGGACCCACACTCACATCTCCCTTGGGACACATGAAAGGCACCCAGAAACACACAGCCACACACATGGACATGCAAACCTAGGGTCCATGGCATAATAGGACCACCATATTGCCAACTCCAGGGGCACTATCCACTTCACTGTTACATACGTGCTATTTATATGCACATGTGAGGTGCATGCACACAGGCACACACACCCTCAGCTTCACACTCCCAGTCACACACACTTACCTAGAGAGTCAGAGTCCTTACGTCAGGCCTGTGAAGACCCACCCTCCCAGCCTCTTGGAGCCTATAAAGACCAGGGGACAAGGGCAGAGATGATGCCTCTTAGTAAAGTGCTCACCTCACAGACCTAAGGACCTGAATTCAATCCCCAGGAACTACATAAAATGATCCAAGCATGGTGGTGTGGAGGGGTGGAGACAGGCCAATCTGGCCTTCTTGATGAGCTCCAGGCCAGTGAGAGACCTTGTTTCCAAAAAGTTGGACACTAGGGCTGAGGAGATGGCTCAGTGTGTTGTAGAAATTCCCTGTGACAAACAGACAAAGCCATAACAGCAAGAGGAGAGTGGAGTTTCATTTATTATTATTATTACAAACTTAGGAATTTATGCCGATGGGCCAAGCATAGATGAAGCATTGGCCCCGAGCCCCAGTCACAAAGGGGCTTTATAGTAGGGTACAGAGACGTGTATGTGACATTAGGCATGTAGATTAACAAGCACAAGCAAGAGGATGCCTACATCTGGCAATTCACACATTTACAATGGGTTCTGGAGAAGTTCAGATAATCCTCCCCAGGTATCCTCTGGCCTCATCTTTTTCTTAACTTCCTTATCACAGTTAAAGCAAATACTTCTTTGTCTCACTGGACTTCAAAGCTCTGGTAGTTTCTCACATCATGCTATGTGACTGGCCGTCTGTGGCCTGCAGAATGTAATAATGAATAAGGGAAGGACAGTAAGCTCACAATCATTTTTGCTCTAATAAATGGTTAACAGTGCTTCCCACTTACACATGGGAGGATCTGAGACTGCCCAAGTTCAAATCCTCAGAACCTATATAAAATGCTGGACATAGCCATGTACCTCTATAACCCCAGTCCATGGGATGGAGACTGGAGGATCACTGGAGCTCACTGGAGGATCACTGGAGCTCACTGGCCCAAAAGATGGCAGCTCTGGGTTAAGAGACCCCATCTCAAAGAAGCACACAGGTCAACAATAGAGAAGGGTACCTGGAATTTTCCTCTAGTCTCTGTGTATGCACATGGTTCACACACACACATAAATACACCACACATAATACACCAGCCCACACATACTCTACAAATACACACACATACAAAATAAAATAAAAGGCAGACAACTCCTGAAGAGCAACACTCAATGTTGCCCTTTGACCTCCACATGTGTGCACACATGCATGCACACACACATACACACACACACACACACACGAGATTAATGTGTGTAAAGAAGGTAAAGAAGAGAAAGAAGCTCTCAGAATTCCCCTCCATAACCCATAAGTTTCTGGAGCAGAGAAAGCCCT